>VDFB02325576.1:0-55691 GCA_007258455.2 Sequoia sempervirens
CATACTCTTCCAATAATCCTTTCATTTTCAAGCTTTAGATTCTTTATTTGGTTGAGCAAAGACATTACCTAATTTTATTGATGACAAACATATTGGCTAATGGATCAAAAGTGTTGGAAATAGTAACCAACTGCTGCTCAATATCTTTCACTTGCTTCTCATTGCTTCAGTGAATTTTGACAAGACTAAGTAGGACTTGTACACTTCTCCTCGTTCAGATATAGCACCTTGAATATTCTTTATACAGGAGCCAGAAAGATTTTTGTCTTTGGAAATCAGTTCATTTAGGCTAATAATTCTCTTCCCCTTGAGCTCCTTTTGCACTTTAACTACAGTTGATTTCTTAAAAGATTCAAAATGAGAATCTACAGAGTTTATTAACTTATTCAAATCACCGGAGGAAGAGCCTGATGGGTCCACAACATAAGTAGACATCAATTTCAGTAGGACTCCAGATGCAAGTTTTAGCAATTCACTGTCCTCAATGTGAAATTTCAATATCCTCTCATTGGCTTTAGTTTGAGAAATTTTGGAGACTTTCAACATCTTGATTGGAGACAAAGTATATAGATTGATTGAACTTTCATCTAACTTGGGATCTGACTCATCCTGTTGCTCCAATAGAGATTCCTTCACCTCCTTTATTTTGATTTCTTGATGCTTTTCTTTATCAATCTTGGCTTTTGCTTTAGGATTGACTTTAGGCATTTTAGATTCTTCAAGATGCACCTCTTTTTCCTCAACAACCACCTCAATTTGGACCTTAGACACCACATGTGTCTCTGAGTTTTCCACATTGGAAGAAGTCAAAATATCTCCAAATCCTAGAGGATCAGATACATTCATGTTCTCCTCATTTACATTCCCTTCTTCTAATTCATTTACCTTCACATTTACTTCCTCATTGCCTTGAACATAATCAGTATTGATCTCCTTAATATTTATCTTTTCCTTTGACAAGAATTCTTCCAAAATTATCTTAGTTTCACTAATAACAACATCAGTGTCACCAATCATGAGTTTATTTACTCTTGACTTGCTTTTGAATTCCTTTTTAGCTTTTTGAAGAAATAAATCCATTTCTTCAATTGTCATTTCTGGGCACAAATCGGCAAGAACTCTTTTCCTCGAATTTTCCTCCTTTGTTTTGGAACTCTCTCTCCTAGATTCCAAAGCATTATACAGGCTTGTAGGAAAGCTAGACATGATTTCAACAAGAGTTTTATTGAAAACATTCAAGTGCTTAACAATAGCTTCTTCAAGAATCTTCTTACCAGATTCATTAAAAGTCTCATACAGGTCATAGAGTGGCATGAGATTTCCATCTTTTACTATTGCATTTTCAAATTCCTCAATAGACATGTTGGGCTTGTCAACTTTGGTCTTTTTCTTTGCTTCATCACCTTTTCGAGAAGATTTTCTCTTGTTCAGTTTGACAACATGAGTCCTAGTAGCCTTTATCTCTCTTACTACTTCTTCAAAGTTAATTTCTTCCTCTTCATCTACAGATATAGCTTTGTAAGTTCTTGAGCTTTTATTCTTCTTCCTTCTTCCAGAGGCTTCAGCTTGATTTGAATGTGCTGTAGGGGAACTCTTGGTAGATCTAATGTTAGCAGAAGATGTTCTCAGACCAGCAGATTCAACCTTTTCTTCCTTCTTAGCTACTTCAGCTTCATTTCTTTTCCTTATTATTTCTTTCAATTTTTCCACAGGAAGACCCATACTCTCTACAAAAGCTTCTGACTCTTTTCTCACCCTTCTGATTATCATGGGCCTTTTCAAATCAATATGTACCTACATAATTTTCTCTACATAAGTACCAAACCTTTCTTCACCCTGATCCAGTGGCAAATTTAGCAGATGTTTTGCATAAATCCTCAGAATTTTTTCATCTAATTCATAACCCATAGGCATGATCCAAACTATTCTAGGATCAGCAGCTTCCATATGACACTAGTCAATGTCTATCATGGAGCATATAGAGTCTTATACTGTTCTACTATTATGGCAAGAATGCTCTCTCTAGCGTGAATCAAATTTTGAAAAAAAATAAAATGTCCCCACAGGATTGTGTTGCGGGTATGTCAATCACCAAGTCCACATAACATATCCTAGATCGAAACAGCTACTGGCATATCATTACGCCATTGAATTTTACCAACTCTCGGTATCTCACCCGTGAAGTAGAAATATAAACAGATTAATAGGTTTCTAAATTTGAATACATTCTTCTTGTCCTTCTTGATTTTTCTCAGATTCTCCAATAGTTGACCTCTAAGCAACTCACATAGATCATAATCTACATTATGTTTGATCATTTCATATGTTATATAGATGGTTGTGCTAGATATAGAATTCTCCTGGCTTGAGTGGTAAATCTTGTAGCCTATAACCATACATGAAAATTTTACATCAACTTTGGAAATATGATCTATTGTCATTGCCTTTCTGTCCCAATGCGAGCCAGTTGCTTTAGTAACCTCATCATTCTTCACCGACTTCAAAACTGGAAGTCTACCGATGGAATTTAATCCTATAACTACACAAATAGCTTCCTTGGATATTTTGAATGGCACATCTAACCACATGAATTCATCATGGACATGGTTTAGTATACATTGAACCCACTCATCTTCTTCAAATATGGGGAATTTCACGAATTGTGAAAATTTCTTATCTTTTAGAGTTTTGAATTTTGGTTTCATGGTATAATCTTCTTGAACTATGTGATGAGAATACAATTCCAATAAATATGAACTACCCAAATCTTCAATATTTGCATGCACATATGCACTAATATCTTCAATGTGCAGAACTCCATACGACACCAATGAAAATGCACCTAATGGCTCTGTATCTACGGACTTATACAGATGCCATTTGAATTTTGGATGTGGCCTATCCTTAAATTTGACTATCAGAGGAGTAGATATAATTGCGAGCACACAAATTTATAGGTTTTTCAATAAATACCTTTCGGAGGTGAAACAGAATTTGATCACAGATTCTCCTCTATGCTTGAATCTTTCTCAATTTGGCAATGATCACCTCAAAGCTCTCCAAACTACTTTCTTTCAAATGCAATATGAAAAATGAGGGTGGGATCCATTCTTTTATTTTCCTCGAACCTAAATCTTTACCTTTGCAACAAGTGCCCTTGCCCTAACTCAATCAGTTTACTGTCTTTTATGTTATGAGATAGATAATTCTTCACTAATGTCGTAGATTCACTTCATAACTTTAGAGAAGTATCAAATTTCCTATTGGACTCATCCGAATTCTAGTACCAATCACTTGTAGGGGGTTTAGGAGTTTTTCTTGACAACTCGCCCTATGGCAGAGACCTAAAATTAATTTCCTAAGGAATTACCAAAAGTGGCTTCTGGTGTGGATCCATTTCCTTCAACAGAGGGATTCTTCTTCACCCATTTATTTTGCATTTGCTTCTTGATCTCATTAGTAGTGACTTTCCCTTTTCCTTTAACATCCAGTTTCATGTTTTGTTTTACCAAATCTCTTTTTTTCCAATATAATCTAGAAGTGTGACCAAATTTGTTGCAGCTATAGCACACAACACTTCTCTGTCTAGGCCAATTATTTCACTGATTTATTTTTGATCTGCATTGGTTAGCAATATGTCCAAATCCATTGCATCCATAGCATCTGACATCTCTATGAAAGTTTTTCATCACAATTATGCATTCACTTAACTTATGACCATACTTATAGCAATTAAAACACTGACTTGAGAATGATGGTCCACTTGTATTCACCCTACTCCTACACTAAGAAGCCAAAGGACCAGATTTTTTGTAGGCATAACAATAGCCATTAAATCTTTGAGCATTCGGTTTCCTTAGCAGATTTCTTCTAGGTCAATTCATCTGATTTCCTTGTCTAGAATTCCTTTGTCCAAAGCTCCTTTGTCCAGATCTAGAGCTTTCTCCTTCTTCATATCCAAGACCTCATCGGTCACCATCAACCCTTTGTTCCTTGATTAGTTCGTCAAGTTTGGTTGAGCTTGCTTTGAATTTTTCCTTATACTCATTTGCAGTAGAAAGTTCATCTCTAAGATAATCAAGTTGCTTTTCAAGCTCCTCTTCATTGTTCTTGGATTGCTACAATTCATTATCTAGTCAACTACATTGTTCTAACTTTTCTTTCAAATATTGTGCAAGATTTTCTTCATTCTTCTTCATGTCCTCAATCTCTTTGGTCATTCTCATCATGATAGATTTTGTCTCACAATTCAAGGCAACATTCTCTTGGGAAAAAATTTCACATTCTTCTATTTTCTCTTTCAAATCCTAACTAAGTTGTTCATCTTCCATGGTTTTTCTCTTCTAGTTTGAGTTGACCATATAATTCCTTTCTTTTCTCCCTTGATTCATTGATCTTTTCTTTCAATGACTAGATGTTTTTTTTGCATTCTCAAGATTTTCTTGTAGTTCTCATATCTTAGATTTTGACTAGTCAAGATCATCTAATGCCAATATAAGTTATTGTTGAAGATTGCTTGTATCCATTGAGAACATTTTCCAAGATCTCCCCAAGTTGTTATACCTCTTTTGAGGAACTAGCTCTGATACCAATTGTTGGAAACAAGAAACACTGAGAGGGGGGTGAATTAGTGTTCTACAAAAATTAGCTTTATTATTCTGACCTTTAATCCACTTAGAACATTTAATCAACATTAATATGTAGAAATAGAAAGAAAGAAACCACACAACCATAACACAAGTATTTTTATGTGGAAACCCTATTAGGGGAAAAACCACGGTGGATGGCCAATCCATAATAAGTTATGAGTATACCCAAAAGAAATATTACAAAATGGGAATGCACTTGCATTTAGGCTCACTGCCTACAGCTCACTACTCAAAAGGATGGGCTCACTGCCCTACAATGATTTGGAATAGATCCAAAGGAAAATTAACATAATGGATAGAATCTACTAATGCTCGATCACAGTTCTAGTTAAGCTCTAATGATGAACTTCTATCCTTTTGACTGATATCGAGCTTTTTCTCTGCTTTGTTTAAGCTCACACACAAAATCTTTATGTACAAGTGAAACTATTCATGATATTGCTCAAATAATCCTTGGATGTTCACAACATACACCAATACACCTTTTTCATTTCACAAAATGATGTATTCGATCATCTAAATATATCAACGACTAAGGATTTAATTGCTACAAGTCAGCTCAATGAAACTTAAGAATATTTGTAACTTGTCAGCCCAAAACATGAATAATTTTGATGTGTATTCAAACAAGTTAGCTATTCCATAGCTAGGACACATAATTAAACATTTGAACATGAAAACATCTTTTATTATTTCACTTAACACATCCACAATGTGCCACATTCACTGAGTTGGCTACAACAAACAAATAGATAGAAAGTATCCTATCGGACCTCGAAACTCGTACTGCAACTAATGCAACACCATAAAACTCAATAATAAGATAATCCACATGCTCATCAAGCAATTCCAGGGATCCACAACATAGAATGATGATCTGGTGAAGTTGTTTGACTGGATACCCTATTCCTCAAGTATTTTGTCGGTAATACACAATATTTCACTTTATCTACCAGTATGACGAGATGTTGAAATGTAGACCATCGAGATGACTTTAGTCGGAATCAATGACAACACTAGAAGCCGTATTCCAATAGTCATATGTTTCCAAATGATACTATGTCATGAAAAGGGGTTGCCCCTAAAATGGAATGCTAAACATAGGAATAACGTATGTCACATGTGAGCCAACTTAAGATAGGTCATTCACATCCCAAGCTTGCTCTTATATATACATGGAAGGAAATCAACTAGCCAAAAGAGACAACAAAAAAATTCATACAAGGACAATGCTATCTAACCCATTGCCCCCACTTAGTGCAAGACAAGGGTGAGTCGAGAATGGATGATGATATGTCACTACTTGCAAGGAAATGATTTGCAATTAATGTAAAACATGCAATAGTGAGTATGCTATGATCCTACAATTATTACATGGCAAGGAGCAACACCTATTATTATTGATGCATATCTAATGATATACTCCCACATGTAGTATTTATCAATTCAAGATGTACCAAAGTAAATGTTGTCATAGAATAATCCTTTGTAAGAGTGTTGATATTGAGTGAAGGTTTGTTGCTTTTGTTTCTTTCAATGGAAAATAGCCAAGAGAATTAGTCATTTATTGGATGTTAGTCTCTATAGGGACAAAGATACCTTGTTCTCTAGCACCACATCCTTTTCCACTATACCCTATTTGAACATTTCATAAGTTCATAACCTCTTCCATAAATCTTTTTCATTTCTTTTGGATTCAATAGTTTTTAACTTCATCAAATTTTGTCGCGTATGTTGTCTTTTCTCCTAAAGTGGTTGAAGTGGATGCTTTTGAATTTTGTATGGACATTACCGGTTTCTATTTTCCCTTTTTAGACTCCTTGTGTATGATCTTGTATTCACCCATGAATGTAGGTATGAAATCAAAGTTACTCCAAGCATCTTCCAATAGCTTTGTGACTTCTTCAGTATACTTTTATTTTGTGTTTTCAACATGCAAATAACTTTCAAGTCTAGGGTTGGCCTTGATTGTATGCACTTTGTTATATATGTGATCAATGGTATTGTAACTCAGTTGTTGTGAAACATTATCATTATCAAGTTGCCTTTTAATAGGTGATTTCAAGAAATGGATGGGTTTATTTTGAACTTGTGATTGTTGTGAGGGTGGATAAATGATAAGTTCAATCTTGGGATATTGCATCAAGGGATATCTAATGTGCATAACATCAGAAGTCTTGTTCTTAATTTCACAATCTCTTAGTGAAGGGGAGTCTAATGTCACTTCATCATCTTCATTGAATGAAGCCACATCACCATAGTTTGAAATAAATGTGTCAATGATATCATTTTCTTCCACCATGATATCTTCCCTAGTAGAATAGTTTTTAGTAGAGAAACAAACTAGATGTTCATGACATTCAATGGTTGGTTTTTCTAAAATGACTTTGTCACAAGTAAGAGAGCTATCAATGTTTGAATTTTCTTGTGTATCAATGATGGAATTCTCCTATTCAATAGTGTTTTCCCCAAATAAAGAGAGACAAATAGGATTCTCACAACTTTCATTGATTTGATCCTCTAAGACCAAAATATCTTCTTCACAACTAGAAGAGATATTAGGATGGGGCCAAATATGATTGTTAGGGTTTTTCATGATTTCATCCTTATTTTCTAAGGTTTCATTCTCTTGTGTCATGCTATCTACCCTATTAGGAGAGCTTTCAAGAGGTTCATCACATTCCATGATTATATTTTGTAAAGTAACTTCATTACAATAAGGGAGGCATCAAGGGAAGGACAACTATGATTTTCATGTGTACCAATGATTGGATCCTCTTGTTCAAATAGACCATTCCAAATGTGAGGAACATTAGGAAGGAGAGAAATAATGCTATAATTCTCAATCATTGGATCTCTTGATACCAACATATCCTATTCACAAATGTGTTTTTCATGATTGTTCATGATTGTATCCTCTTTCATTTAAGACATTCTCACAAGTAGGGGAGGTGTTAAGAAATGTTTCAATGATCTCATCTTCTTGTGTCCTAATATCTTCCTATAGGGGAGGATGAGAGGGACAATCACAACTCTCAAGGATTATATCTTCTTTCACCAAGATACCTTCATCACTAATAGGATCGGTATCGAGAAAAGAACAATTATGATTGTTATGATTGTCTACGCTTGCTTCCTTTTGTGTTATGACATTCTTACAAATCCAATAGATAGTAGAGTATCAATCACACAAAAGGTTTTATTTTTTTTCCTATATTATACTTATGAGTAGGGAAAATAGAATAATACAAGCCATGTGATACTCTATAAACACTAAATACTTGAAAAGAAAACATGCTAACATGAAAAAGTAAGATATCTAAATTATGCTATGCCTCTCAAATGTAAACAAATGTCCTGCAGATCTGAAAATATTTAATACTGAAATGATTTTTGAAATGCTTTAAAATTACTACACTAAATGGATGATTTGACCTAGATACATAAAACATAAGTTCCTAAAACTTTCTAGACTGATACTATAGGTTACCAACAAGCTTAGGAAGTACAAAAACAAGGTTTTTAATGTTGTAAAAGGTAGTTTCAAGCCTTATCTGGGAATGAATCACCCAAAGGGGCATATGATTCCTAGTTAGGGTTTTTTAGGGGTTCAAATGCCACAAAATAGACCACATAGAACTCCCAAAAATAAAGTAAGACGAACTGCACTGGGACTAAATCACCTAGAGGTGTGTATGAGTCCCAGATTAAGGTTTTTGCACTAATTTTAGCAAATTTTGAGTGGATGTTAGGTTTTCTAGTTTGAATGGTGTCTAGAATGAGTGAAATTATAGGTTTAAGTGAAATTCAATGATACAAAATGTAAAAATGCAACCTATATGCACATTCACTAATGCAAGATTTAGAAACCCTAGATGCAAATTAACTAATGCAAAACCTAATGCAAAGTTAATGCAAGCTAGATCTAGGAATATGATGCAATATAAATCATAAATAAGGTGTTTTAAAGGCTAGGTTCATCAAAATGAAATTAATAAAATAAGTGTTCCAATTTTTGGGAGGTGGAAAACAAATTAGGGTATAGGGACCTAGGCCTATTTTCCTCAAGTTTCATTCAAGGAAACCTTAGAGATTTGAATCCAAGGATGGAATGAGGGAAAGAGATTTGCAATAAGGTGTTCTAGGGTGTGATTAAATATTAAAGAGGGGTTCACCACCAAGCTAGGGATTGGAAATGCAAGGAATGTAAATGATATGCAAGACTTAAACAAATGACCTAGAAATGAACACAAATTGAAACAGTAAACTGAGAAAGTACAGAGGTGCACCTAGAAAGTTGATTTTTTTTTAAAGAAGATCTAAAATAATAAAAATATGGTTTTGAAAGCATAATAGGACTCATACGCCAAGTTGGGCGATTTAGTCTCAATTTAGGGTTTATGGGCAGAAACTAGAATCTGGCAATGACAAGTTCAAAACTTCTAAAATATGGAAAAAGCTTTGTAATGTGACTCATATGCCACAAGTGGCATATCAATCCTACTCTACTTTTTTAGAGGGTCAAGATCTGAATCTATTCTCCTATCTGTACTCTTCCTTCCAAACTTTATTTCTGGGTCTGAAACTCTGAATTAGGGCATGTAGGTGACTTTCTATGATCTTGCAAGTAAGGTGACAACTTGACAACTTTCCTCAATCTTGCAACTCAATCTCCCAAGAATCTTCAAGATCCAAGACACCTAGTTCTACAATCACACATGTAGAGAGAAAAATTTGTTGATTGTTAGGAAATAGGGGTTTTCCTTGGTCAAACATCGTTGAGGTAATTGAACCACATGATGAAACAATGAAACATGAACAACAATACCTTGAATGATGTCTTGGAATGTAAATCTACAATCTAACATGAAGTGGCCATGAAGAATGTAGATCTTGATCTTGAATTGGATATGAAACAATTCTTGACTTGGATCTTGAATACTACATCACAACACTAGCTCAACAACATGCTTGATGCATTATGCCTTTGACATGATGATGGATCTTGAATTTCTGCAACAAATGATGAAGAAATCTACCCTTGAATGCTTTTGAATGCTCTTGTTAAAGTGCTCTTTATTGCTCATGAAATTCTAGGATTGTTTATGTGTTGAAATGATGAAATAACCTTGTATTTATACTTTTTTGTACCAAATTTCTTGAAATTACAACACTACAAGCCGACATTAGATCCAAGAAGATAAAATATCACCAAGAATTAAATTTAAAATGGGTCATGATTAGAGTGGGACTCATATTCCCAAGGTGGTGTATGAGTCCCAGTGGCTCAAAAATGGGGTACAAACTCCAAGATGGGTCTTGTTTAATGTGAAATTCAAAGTCAAGTCCCAAGACCTAGGTGGGACTCATATTCCCAAGGTGGCGTATGAGTCCTATACCACTAAATGTGGTACACATGACCCAAAACACTGAATTATAATTGATAATTTGATAAGTGTCGGGATTATCTCTGAAAAACATATTTAATAAGGCTTGTGGATGCAAAATAAGGCCAATTAAAGCATAAATAAGCCCAATAAATTAATAAAACCCTAAATTAGTGTGAAAATGTTAGGATACACTTTACAACACCCTAAATAATGCATGATTAGGTCCATTTAGTTTAAAAGGGCCCTAAAATTAATGTGAAGGTATAAATAAATACACTTTACAACACTAAATTAAGGAAAAATTAGGTCTATTTAGCTTAAAAGGGCCCTAAACCTAATGTGAATGTTTGAAACACATTACAACACTAGATCAAGGAAAAATTAGGTTCATTTTAATGTTAATCGTGCCCAAATTAAGTGTGAAAATGTAAAGGAAAACATTTTTCTACACTACACTGTGTATATCTTGTTTCAAGAAGTCACTAGAGGCTTTTGAAGAAGCAACACTAGACTCTGTAGTAGCAATAGATGCAAGGAAATAAGAGTGGTCCTCAAAGATAATATATATATCCTCAATAGTGTCATCTGGATCCAAAACGAGGGACTCTACAAAAAAACAAAAGATGTCTAGTATAAATTGGTCCCAATGGACTTAATCTAGTAGACATAAATTATCTTGCTGTAATGAATCATTGGAGGATTTCGAAGAATCTAATATATAGAATCTAAAGATACAATAGGTATTTTTGATAGGGTGTCAATGCATTTATTTTCCATACAATATGTGTCCTCACAAGATGGGGCAACATGAGTCTTAGTATCATTCACAATAGCTTGGTTATCCAAGGAAACATCACTTTTAGATGAAGATCCAATTTCTCCATACAATTGTTGGATGATGGTCCAAGAAGTGAAAGGGAACTCAGTGTGCTTTATGTGATGTAGAGTATCCTCAAAAATATTAAGACATATTAGTCCATGTTGGATAGAAAAAAATATGATATTCAAAATAAGGTTGGAAACTTAAAATGCCACCCCTATTGTTAATAAAAACATGCTATTACCAATAATAATGTGAAATGTTAGAGTGTGGGTATTACAAAGAAGGTTAACACATATAATGAATTGTTGATTATGAACCATTTTAATTATCTTAGAGAATATACAACTAAAACATTCTTGAGAATGATGCCAAAAGTATCCATGATATATAGAACACTATATAATAAAGCCAAGAGTGAGGGAGCCATTCATAGCAAAACATGTATTTAAATTTGAAAAATGTTTAAATGTTAGGAAGTTATGTTGTAGACCTTGCATAGTGATGCTTTAATTTATTATTGTATTTTTGGCCCCTCATGGCATGGGGCACTATACATGGAGAGGAATATTAGTATTTGTCCCACCACATGGAATGTTATTTATGATATGGGAGTTACATTAGAAGATAAATTATAAAAAATGGTAAGAAAGAAGCATTGAAAGTAGATATCTTTGATCACTATTTGTAAACAAGTCGAAAATACATTGAATATGCAAGTAAATGGAGTGTCTGGATTTGCATGCATGAGTGAGACACTTGGATTTATGTCCATATTTTGGGTCCATGGTTTTGGAAATTATTTTATTGTTTCTTGTTGTCCTTGTACCTATAAAATAAGAATTTGAAATTAATTTTGGACAAGATTTTTTTAGTGATAGGTGCATGCTATCATAATTGGATTAAATACATAATTGAAGACATTAGATCAATACAAGTAAAACGTCTTTGTATTGTAATCATTCTCTTTGATAAATTATTGAGTGATGTTATTATTGGGTTTTTAATGAAATAGATTCCTAGGGTACTTGTGTCACATTATGTATGCTTTATTTATTTTATTATTTAATGGATTATGAAACCTATTTTGCATATCTTCTCTTATTTATATTATCTCTATTTTTTTCATTGTTCATATATTGAACTAATTTGGGGACAAATCCAAGCTATCTCATAATCTTGATTATGAAAGGTGTTGAACACCCAGAATACTGAGAGGGGGAGTGAATGAGTATTCTCTGAAACCACTTAAACATGTATTCAAAACATTTCATCCAATTTGCAGAAATGAAAATCAATTAAAACATGCATCACATCACACAACACGAGAACACTAGATTTATGTGGAAAACCCAAGGGAAAAACCACGGTGAGGATTAGCTCGCAATATATATTTTTTGATAACTCGGAGGCATCCCCAACCCTCGCATCTAGTGCTTGGATTTGTGACTCTACCCAGTGAGCTCCACCACCCTTTCCCTGGTCGTACTTATTGCTAGGTTTTGGGGGACATAGGAGGCGATTGAGGGAGAGACTAGTCCTCTAGGGGCATAGACTACACCTGACATGACC
Organism: Sequoia sempervirens; assembly: GCA_007258455.2. Classification (NCBI taxonomy): domain Eukaryota; kingdom Viridiplantae; phylum Streptophyta; class Pinopsida; order Cupressales; family Cupressaceae; genus Sequoia; species Sequoia sempervirens. The sequence goes on from VDFB02325576.1 coordinate 12,432, forward strand.
TATACCATTTTCATCTGAGAGCATGATTCGACCTTGAGACCTATATGGGACAAACCCAAATCCTTTAACCAACCATGCTACCCATTTGGGTCACACAATATATTATAACTGGTTACAAGATATTATAGAAAGGCTCACTGCTAGGTGGACTTATTTTCTGGAGGACTCACTATCCAAAGAATAAGAGAGAAAGAAGAAAGTGTGGCTCACTGCCAGGATTTTAAACTAATACAATACATCTACATGTTGGAGATAGCTCCACTAAATCTTAATACACTAACTTAACACACTTCATGTTTCTCAACACTTACACCCACTATGCTCTTCTTCGCACCACATTCGCATATTTTGCTTAAGAATTTTCATCACACACTCATCATCTATTTTCAATATCACAACACCAAAATTAACTTACATTTATATGCATTACATTCACAAATACCTACAACATCAATTAGGTTGGCCTAATTAGATGAAACTCTTTAGGTTGACACTGGATAGAAAAAGACTAGTGACATGAACCATCTATTCATCCACAACACAACGTGTGAACCACCGAAAGACTTCCTACTTGGACAACTCATTCTTCAAACATCTATAAGAACTCCCACAAAACTGCATAACCATATATTCTTTCATGGTGGAATGCAGAGCATTCCAATCATGTACTCTATCCTAGTAGCAATGTCACTCACAAACTTGATATTCTTTCAATCATAACTTTTACACTAGAGGACATCAAGACATGAAAATTTGGATTTAAGATCCTTCAACATATGAACCACATAACTTGATTTCGTATGACGGAGCAATGCAAACCTCAAAACTGGTTCACTATACACTGAAAATTGAACTTTGTGACTTACCCAAATATCAAACACATATATTATGCACTAGACCAAAACTCTTGCACCTATATACTAGATTTCCATCATCACAATCACTCATACTGATTAAATAGTTGTATATCAGTGTTGACATCAATGACAACACCATATATGCTCATGCTCATGTTGCCAATAATCTCATCAATGACAAGAACACTTCCAACAATCTCCCCCTTTTTCATTGATGAAAACATGCCAAAAAATCTTCTCCAAAATAATCTCCAACCACTATTTTCTCAACTACTCTCCCCTCTAACTATTTTCCCCCTTTGACATCAATGGCAAAGGGATCAATGCTCAATCATACATGCTTTCTCCCATCAACTGATATGCACACACACACACACACACATGAGAGTAATTCAAAAAATTCTTCAAAAATTAAGGCAACTCCCCCTAACAATGTTATCCATCAAAGATAATCAAAATTTGTATTGCTATAATATCCACTATATTCCACATATATATAATGAAATTTTAAATTTCGTAAATAGAATAGAAATACAATCAACTAGAAGAAGACACTTGCAATTTGAGAAGGTTTTCCTCACACTCCTTCTTTCTTGACTCCTAATCCTTCTTAGTGAAGGCAAGCAAACTACACTAGCTTTCAAGATGCATGAGGAGATCTTCTTCATCTAGGGTACTAGGTACTCGACTCTTCTATGCCAATTTTTTTACACTTGCTACCACACCGTTCAAGGATATAAGCCTTGCACTTACAAAGTCTCTAAGATGACTATGTTGCACAATAATTTTATCTTTTTGTTCTTGTAGTTGAAAGAATTGTTCATGCAGATATTCAATATCAATCCTCATTGTATTGTCTACATCACTTTCCAAATCATAGACACTGGAGGCCTGAGCAACTTGTGACTCTGTTGAGCTATTTGGTTCTTAATGCTCTTTGTAGAATTAGTCCATTTCAAAGAAAATTGAAATAAAACTTTTGCTTCACCCAAACACTTCTACACATATTTCAAGTTCTCTTGTAATTTTATATGTGCCACACTACATCTTTTTTATATCATAGACAATTTCCTTTCATTCACTTTCTTTGTCACCTATTTCTCCAACCTTTCTTCTAAATTGGAGGAGTAATCCTTAAAGAAATCAAATGGAAGCTTCATCTTTTCAACACCAAATAGAGACTCATCAATTGTAGCACCAGGAATTCCTTCATGCAATACCTTGACTACTTTTTCAATTAACTCAATGTTCTTCTAGTGAGTGGAAAGAATTTCCTTCCTTTTAGAAGCATGAAAAACATCACCAATTTGAAGTTTTTACAAGGGATATATTTTTCACATGTCCACTTGACCTTGCATTAAAGGAAGTTGTAGTAGTTATGCAAATATGATAGGCTCGAATTGCAATTGCATGTCTAACACACCCTTGAGTGAATCATTGGAGGATTCACCAACAACCTTTATGCTTTCCCCTTTTTCTCATTGGCCTTTTCCTCGTCACCAATGCACTCTCCATCATCATTTCATTCCTTGACTGCACTCTCAGTTTCCTTTCTTCAACTAGTTTCATATAATCCTTTTCCTTTTCACCAATTCTAGAGTCTTCCTATGCATTCTTCTCTTTCTTTTTAGACTCTTTATCTTCAAAGAGGAAAATTGTCAGTGTTGTGTGCCTTTGAATTCTTTGGGTCATCTTTCTTTTCTTCCTTTCTTTATTCACCATCTGTCTCTATATGCGAAGGGGGCTAGTTTTGCTCTATTTGCACTTCCTCCTTGTGCACTTCATAATCTTGTTTTTCCCCAACAACATTTTCCTCTATTGGAGGAGTATTATCAATAACATTTTCTTGTACATTCTCCTCTTTAGGTATATGCTCATATTTTGGAGCATTCTCATATTGTGAATCTTCCATTTCATTCACTTCCAAGATAGACACATCATCATGCAATTATACTTTATTGTCTAGAGACATTCCTAATTTGTTTGCTAGATTGGAAACCTTCTCCATTATCTCATTTCTTAAACTTTCAATATCCTCTTTATCCTTTCTCATCAGGGTACTGACCCTCTGCTTAGTCTTGAATTTTTTATTATTCAATTGAGCTAATTTAGCTCTATCCTCATTTGTGAGAGGAGCATTGATCTTCTCCAAAGAAGATGTTATTATTCTAGCATCTTCATCAAATGCTTCATGTATTTTTGCATACAATGCACCTTGTAAATCCTCAGGTAATTGACTCTCTATATCCTTCATGTTAACATAAAAAGAAAAAATAAAATTGACAATAGCTTCTTCAATGGTGGATTTGTCCACATCATCTATGGTGGGATATAGTGCAACAATCTCCTCTAAGTTACCATATTCTAAAATGCAGCTTACCAAGGCCTCAAGCTTCATAGGGATTTGTTTCTAGACTAGGGGAATCTTCTTATTTCCTTTCCATTTGGGTGATTTACCTTCTTTTTCATACTTCTCCCTCATATGAATCATGAAAGCTCATTTCTCCTTCTCCACTTCTACCTCACTATCAATGTCCACAATATCAATTTTTTCTTTCTTTACACTTGTCTCTACTTGAGAGACATTGGGTTTTGTCTTCTGGACCAACTATGGTCCTTCTTCTTCCTCCTATTCATTTACACTCATATACTACTCTCTTCTTTCCTTCTCTTTTCTTTTCTTTTGTGGTGTACTTTATTGATTTGTAGGGCCACTAGAAGATTATTTCCTTTTCAAATCAACTATAGGTTTAGTCTTGGAGGACTTAGCAGAAACCAAAGAGGGGGTAGAGGTCTTGTAAGACCTTCTTATGCTTGGGGTACCAACCAAAGTTTTGGATATGTTCTTGGCTTCTTCCACAATTTCCTTTGGAAAACCAATCATTTCTACAACTTGTGCCTTCATCTTCTCTACATTTCTCTTGATCTCCCTTGATTTGTGTTCCATATGCACAACACTAGATTTCTCCTCATATGTCCCATATCTCTCTTCTTTGGGATCTCTTGGCATGCTCAACATTTTATCAAAAAGATCGATGATCATACTTTCATCTACCTCATATCCAATTTCAAGAACCCATACTATACTTGGCTCCATAGCTTCCATCATACAACAATCTTTTATCACCATGAAAATGATATCATTCTTATACTTTTCAACCACACTCTTAGGTATTCTTTCTCTTTCTTGCATCTGGGATTGGAGAATCCCCACAAGGATTCATCTTTTGATGTTGAATCTGGTTATTTCAACATATGGTCTCTGATCTATCTAGTCATAGGCATGTTTTCCAACCAGAGTACATTCCTTGCATTGGGAAATTCTCTAAGAAAGTAAAATAATAAGCATATAACCAAGGTACCATACTTGAAGGGGTACCAAGAGTCCTTAGTCTTCTACAAGCTTTCTAACAATTACAACCTTAGCAATTTACATAGGTCATAATCCATTCCTTTCTTCACCATCTCATATGTTGTATTCATTGTAGTATAAGAAATTGAATTCTCTCTATTTTTGAAGAAAATTTTGTATCCAATCATCATAGAGGCATAATTTACTATCAGATCTTCAATGTCCTTAACTATCAGAGCTCTCTTGTCATATTTTGCACTAATCAATTTCATCACCACTTATTTTTCACCAATTTGAATTTCAGAAGTGGTCCTTTAGAACATAACCCTCTCACAACCCTAATGGCTTCTTTGTTAATCATGAGTGGTAAGTCTAACTAGATGAATCTATCATGGATTCTGTTCAATGTGTATCTCACCCATTCATCCACATAGAAAAATATAGGCAAGTAATTCCAAACATCAAGTTTCTTCTCTGTTAGACTTCCATGCTCAAGTTTCAACTTGAAATCATCACCGGTAAGCTCATTAACCCACACTTATCCTAACTTTACATGATTGTATTCTTCCAATTTTGCATGAATATACATCCTTACATCCTCAGTATGCATAAACCCAAATGAAACGTGTGAAAATGCACCTTCCAAATCTGTCACTTTTGATTTATCAGGATCCTTCTTGAACTTAGGTTGAGGTTGGTCCACAACCTTAACTACTTTTAGGGTATACATCTTGCAATATAATTTCAATGCTTTTGAAACTAAGGTAAAGTAGAAATTTGTAAATACCTTTTATATCTCTATCGGCTAGGGTTTCGTGCATAAATTTTGAATCACTTCACTTGCCTCTTCTTTTCTCTTTAATATTCAAACACTCAAATGTAAATAATATTTTTCATAATTTAAATCACTTATAAACACTTTTGGATGACCTAAAACATATTAATTGCATTGATTTGAAGTTGGGTCTAAAGTCAATCAACCCTAACTGTAATGACACAATCACCTTCAAACTCTTTGCAAATCTTCATTATAAAATATTTTTCATCGGTGATTTCACCAACAGGTCAAGCATGTCAACCTATACCTTATATCAATGTGTTGAAGGAATCAACACCATATATTTGGCAAGGGCTTAATGATTGTTTGCTAAAACTCCCCCTGAGCCAAAGCTCTTTATTCAATTTTTGGAGGAAACATTTACACCAGAAGTTGGCACAAACTCATCCTTAACCTCATTCTCCTCTTTCTTTTACCATATCTTGTTCATCTCTTTCTTCATCTCTATAGGATCAGCCTTATTCACTAGATCATTCTTCTTTACCTGATCAACCTTCACATTCCTTCTTCTATAAAATTTGGCTATATGTCCATGTTTATTCCATTTGTGACATATGACATCATTTTGAAAAAGCTTACTACTTGTAGTGTAGTAAAATGCATACCCTTGCACTTTCACACTTGTTTGGCCCACCTTTCTTTATTTATACTTCTTTATGGCTTAATTGGTCCTATTTTGTGTCCACAAGCCCTATGAATGACATGTTTTTTTGGTTAATCCCAACATTCTCCAATGCATAAATGATAATTTAATGACTCCATTGGTGTGTCCCTAATTTTTGGGTCAGGACTAAAATGCCACCTAGGGCGTCTTAGTCCCCCAAGGCTCTTGGGACATTGATTTTGGCATCTCCAGATTGGGCCCCTTTTTGGTGTTTGTGCCCCAAGTTTTTAGGACTTGGGAATAAGATGCTACCTAGGGCATCTTAGTCTTCCTTGAGTCATTTTTCAGATTTAATTTCAAATTCTGGTGGGATTTTTCCTCCTTTATTCAATGAATTCATATGTTGGCTTGGTATGATAGAATTTTGGGATATTAAGCATAGATAAGTATAAATACGAGGTTCATTCATTCATTTCAATCCAAGTCTTTTGTAAGATATTTTATCATAGCATAACTGAGTTCACAAGAGCATTCAAGAGCAGATTCATCAAGTATTTGGAGCCATTTTCAGATTCAAGCATCATATCAAAGATTTTTCTTGCATCATGTGTGTTTTTGTGCTAACATTTGTGATGTAGGGTTTTTATTCAAGCAAATAAATTCAAGTATTATCTTTCAAGCATTCAAGATCCATATCCATTGCACACAAGTTTACAGACTTTGCAAGGGTTTGGTGAGTTGTACCATCGCATGTTGTTCATTCACCATTTCCTTCATTATTTCCATTTCATTTCAAGGTTTAATTACCAACAAGGGGTTTGACCAAGGAAAACCCCCATTCACTAACAAACAAAAAGTTTTCCCCATCTTGGATATTTGTGATTATAGATCTAGGTTGAAGACTTGAAGATCCTTTAAATTGAAAAGTTGTAAAAGTTGTAAAGTTGCATTACAAAGTTGTCATCTTCATGAAAAATCACCTACCTGGGCCATATTCGGAAGTTTCAGAACCTAAGATCGAAAGGGAAGCAAGTGCAAACCTGGGAGCTCATGATCACATTCAAAGATTTTAGAAATTTAGAACATGACTAATATGCCATCTTGGGAATCTTAGTCCTCCTGAGCATATTTTTCATATATTTTTCAAGATCCGATTTTGGCATCGAAAGACTTTGTATTTGCCCCGAAAAATAACAACGGGACTAAAATGCCATCTTGGGCGTCTTAGTCCTCCATAGCATATTTTGGCAGCTTCTTTACATTTATGGAATCCTCACAACATCTCCAAAATTCCCAAGTACACACATACTATCTCCCTGTTGCATAATTTCATCATTTGCATCTTTCATTTAGCTTACATTTTTAGTTATAGGTTATTTTGCATATCACAATGTGTTTTCAAACATTTTCTTTTCCAAGCATTTGCTTGGTGGTGAACCCCTTATAACTTAAATAACCCCTTCCTAGGACCCTCCTAATTGATAATTGGATCACATTGTGAGGTTTTTAGTCAATCCAATTAGGACCCCTAGGACATTAGTGAATGGTTGAGTGGAAAAAGTGTGATATCTCTAAAAAGGTATCCATTTTCCCATTCATCACTTCCACCAACTCTAGATTTGCATACATTATTAGCATTGTGCCAAAATCCATTGCATTTATAGAAATATCCATTGAAATATTGAAACTTCATGCCATTATTGTAACCATTCATTATCTCATTTTTGCATTCATTAGCCTTATAACCAAATCTTTTGCATGTAAAGCACTGACCAGGAAATGATTGAACATTCTAATTCATTTTTCTTCTACAGCCTACAACCTTATGTCCAAAATTATTGCAGGAATAACAATAACCATTAAAATATGAGTATATTTGTGCATTTGGTTGTCTAATAGATGGTCTTTTGAAGTCTTTACTTTGAATATGGACTTGCTTTCCATTGCTCTTATTGTCCTCAATCTTCTTTTGTTCATTGTTCTTCTTTTTAGTACCAAGTGTTTGATCTGCCTTTGAACTTTCTCCTTTTTCAAACGCTAATCCTCCTTTTTCTTTAGAATTCTTTTGATTTGCAATCATTTCATCAATTATTGTAGAGATATTCTTGAATTTTTCTTCTTGGTTATTTGCTTTCTCTAAATTTGATCTCAAAGTCACAACCTCTTCTTCAATTGTTGAACATTCTACAGATTTTCTTTTCATTTTTTTATTTTGGTAGTCTTCAACTCTTTTTCCCTCTTCAACTTGCACTTTCAAACTGGTGAGTGTCTCATTTGATTGCTTCAATTGCTCATTAACCTCCTTATGTCATTCTCTAAACTTTTTGATTTTCTCCCTCAACTTTCTGATGCATTCATTTGCTTCCTTGATATTTTCTTTCATTTATCTTTGTTCTCACTTTCAATTCTTTCTAGATCTTCAAGGGCTAATATGAGTTCTCCATTTATATCAACCATGCAATATTCTTCAATGAATCCTACCATAGGAATTTATTCTGGAGGAGTAGGATATCTCCTATTAGCCATGCGTTCAATCTCTAAGATCTTCCTCAAGAGGTTAAGCTTCTTCCAAGGAACCAAGCTTTGATACCACTTGTTAAACACTCAAAATACTAAGAGGGGGGTGAATCAATATTCTCTGAAACCACTTAAAAATATATTCAAAACATTTCATCCAATTTGCAAAAATAAAAAGAAGCAATTAAAACATGCATTGTATCACACAACACAAGAACACCAGATTTACATGGAAAACCTAAGAAGGAAAAAACCATGGTGAGGATTAGCTCACAATATATTATAAATGGCTACAAGATATTACAGAAAGGCTCACTGCCAAGTGGACTCACTATCCGGAGGACTCACTGTCCAAAGAATAAGAGATAAAGAAGAAAGGGTGGTTCACTGCCAAGATTTTGAACTAATTTAATGCATCTACAACATGTTGGAGATAGTTTCACTGAAGCTCAATACACTGACTTAACACACTTCATGTTTCTCAACACTTACACCCATGTTTCTCTTCTTCACATCACATTCACATACTCTTCATAGGAATTCACATCACACATTCATCATCTATTTTTCAATATCACAACACCAAAATGAACTTACATTTATATCCATTGCATTCACAAACACCTACAACATTAATTAGGTCAGCCTAATTATATGAAACATGTAATACATCAACCTTTCAGCTTAAGATCCAACCACACACACCTCAAAACTTGTAACACATCAAAATAGGTTAGGAGGGACCTATAATTACTCCCTTAAGTTTGTTGAATTCATACTTTAGCTTTGCACAACTCCAAACTCTTTAGGTTGGCACTAGATCAAAAAAGACTAGTGACATGAACCATCTATTCATCCACAACACAACATGTGAACCACCAAAACACTTCCCACTTGGACCACTCATGCTTCAGACACCTGTAAGAACTCCCACAAAATCACATAACCAATTATTCTTCTGCAGTGGAATGTGAAACATTCTAATCATGTACTATGTACTAGTAGCACTATCATTAGAAAACCCAATATTTTTCCAATCATAACTTTTACACCAGAGGACATCGAGACATGGAAATTTGGGTTTAAGATCCTCCAACATATACCAAAATTTCTTTAAAACTGCATAACCTAATTTCACATAGTGGAGCAATGTGGACCTCAAAATTGATTCATTGTACACTAAAAACTGAACTCTATGACTTGGCGAAATATCAAACACATCTATTCTGCACCAAACCAAAACTCTTGCACCTATATACTAGATTTCCATCATCACAATCACTCATGTTCATCAAAAAGTTGTACATCAATGTTGACATCAATTACAACACCATATATGATCATGTTCATGTTGCCAACAATCTCATCAATGAGAAACAAACTTTAACAAAAGGCCTATGGATCCTATCATAGGCACCATCAAAGTAAAGTTTGACAAGCAAGGTATCTTAGCCATTTGTTGAGCCCATTAAATACCCTTCCAAGTAAGGGAAATACTTTTCTAAATAATTATTCTTAAAGGAAGCTAGTTTGTTCTAGTCTCACTATATCGTAAACCATTGGCCTAATAAGTTGAATAATTTGTATTTTTGTAGGAAGTGATGAGGCAGGTGATGGTTTTCCACCCCACAATAAAGTATTCACATTTTCCTTTTAGAGTAATTTTCACATGGTCTTGATTGATAATGAAGCAAAGGTTTAGTTTCTATTCAACCTCCAAATAAAATTAATATGATTCATCTTTGATGTAAGCCCACATAGCTTTATTTGCATAGGAAATTCATCCATCCCAAGACTTATTTCATTATCCATGAAAAAGGGATTTAGGGAACTCTTTAAGGTTGAAGAGGTGGTCCAAATAGTATTTGACCTCACTATCATTTTTTTGGGGGATGTAATTGTCAACTACTTGCTCAAGTTCATCTTAGTAAATGGCATAGTCAAGTTTCTCTATGATTTGTTTTTTATTATAGTGCCTATAAAAGGTGTACATGATATATGATGGAGAAGTGAAGAAATTTCCATCCCCCATAAAATAAAGATTCTTCTCCTTATTGTGCTCATGCTTAAGGTATTCAAAGATTATTATGAGCTCATTTTCCTTTGTAGAGTTCAAATTCTCATAGCTAGTTCTCAATTACTACCAAAACACTTTGTAGAGTTTCATTAGTGGGATTGAAGAGAAGCGCGTAGTTCTTCACTTCCTAAATTTTCCTCCAAGAGATTTATCCTCCCTCCTTTTATAAGTCATCTTCTTACCATAGATTCAAAGGAAGGTGTGCATCTAGTGCTCTCTTTCTCACCAAAGGGTGTGCATCTAATGCCAAACCCAACACTACAATTGCCCTCATAGTGAGTCAACTAGACAAAGAGCGTATCTTTTCAATTAGTGTAGAGGACGCATTCAAACCTTACATCACTTAATTTGATTTCTTGGAGGAAAATGACATTTGACTTCCATATGTTGACAACTTTCTTGCCTTGATATTTTCCAACAAGGATAGAAACATGTATCCCTCACATTCCAAGATAGTACATAACGATTCATTGTATATATAACACACAATGTTCTTCAAGAATCAACACAAGAAACCATTTGTTAAGATTTATCAACTAATTATCTTAGATATGAGGGATTGAATTGTTACCTTCAATTAGAAAACAAGATTTATAAAATTTTAAAAAATCAATTATCACAAATTTCTTCATAGAGTCTAAATCAATAACAAATTCTTCTCCACTAATAAGAAGCTTAGGGAAACCACTATGGGTGGTGAGGTTTTCAAGAGTTGTTTGGGAACAAACTTAACTCTTCTTAGCCATTCTCATACCCTACCATCCTCAAGCATAGCGTCTCTATAGGGGGTGGAGGAAGGTTGAGAAAAGACTCCATGCTCAAATAGGACAAAACAATACGCTAATCCTTCACAAGAAAAGTTCAAATGGGACAAAACAATACGCCACTCCTCAAAAAGAAAAGCATAATGAACAAATATTTGAAGAAACTTTAGTTTTCCTTTTGTACGGATTGTCAAGTTCCTTATAAAGTGATTATGCTATTTCGGAAATGCACTCACTTGCCAACTCGAATAGTAGCCCAACATTGAATAAGCGTTTTCTAAATTTGTACAAGGCATAGTAGGTATTGATGTTAATACACCTCAATATAATATAACAAAATAAGACTTCCTTGTATGAAAGCAAAAGAACATTAAGAGAATATTATGTCATGACAAGGAAATAATTGTCATATAATAATTACCTACTAATTGTCATATAATAATTACCTACTAATTAGTCTCTTAGGTTTAAGGACAAATGAGTAAAGAATTTGTTTTTTATATCATTTTATGAAGAAAAAAAATTATTATGGGTGAAAGTAGAGATTTTTTTAATATTTTTTTAGAGGGTTTGTAGATAGTACTTTTATAAAGACAGAAAGTTAATCTCGGGTAAAATTTAATCAATGATATGATTTTTTCATATGTATGGCATTTAATCACCTTTTCAATTAAAATCTTTATGAGCAAGGACATGTTATCGATACTCCAAAAAATGTCACCATCCATTTTTATGTCTTTAATAAAATATATAAAAAGAGTTGACTCTTTATTGAACTAACATCTCAGTACATGAACTCTCACACCTTTGTTTGGTTTTTTAAAGAAATATTACATAAAGATACAAAGTTACTAGACCTTTTGAAAGAAAGGAAGAAGAAGCAAGTTGTGAAAGAGTCAACAAGGGTCTCAGTACTTTTCTTTAGTAATATAATAAATTAAGGGATGTTAAAACAAGATGACAAAAATATAAGAAGCTAATGATTAGGTTAACCTTTTTACCTCATAAGAAATTTCAGAAGCTAATCAAATCTTGTAAGGATAAAATGAAACCCTCTTAAAACTTTGGATTCGGTCATCATGATTAGCCATGTGGTGTATCACACATTAGTCAAACTTGTTAATTCATCAACATAAGGATTAAAGAACATAATGCACATACTAAACATGGTCAAACAAAGTTGGTAGAACATTCATTAAAACCAAGAAATGTTTTTGCATGGAAAATGGTAAGACTGTAACTATGGCGCAACATTATTTTAAACGACTTGTAAGGGAAGTGGTTGAGATTTATAAATATTTAATAAAATCTTGAATGGATATTAGACTTATATTTTGAACCATTCATGAAGACATATTATCAATATAAGTTAGAAAGACCAATTCTCAGGGATTAACATTTACTTGTTTGAAATTAGTGTTTAACATCAATGAATAGTGGTAGCAACTAATTCATTTAATAATTATAATTTGGTGGTTAAACTAGTTAATGATTAGAAATTGGTAAGATTATAACTATGGTGAAATATTATTTTAAAATACTTGTAAGGAAATGGTTGAGATTTATAAACATGTAATTGAAGCTTGAATGGAGATTAAACTTATATTTGAACCATTCATGGAGACATATAATCAATATGAGTTAACAAGACCCAATTCCTAGGGATTAACATTTACTTATTTGAAATTAATGCTTAACATCAATTAAGAGTGATAGTAACTAATTCATTTCATAACTAACAATTAGTTCATTTAATTTAGTTTTATAATTTTTATGTTTTTAAATTATCCCAAAATTTATATTATTATGATTGAACAAAAGTATTTAGATGACAAAATCTAGTTCACAGTCTATATATATCTATCTTTTTACTTTTATTATGGATCACATGGTGATCCAAAATATTGATAAAAAAAATTTAACACAAATTTTCTTATGAGATTATTTTATGATCATGGACAATTAAAACCTATCTCTAGCCCCTTATTATTTTAATTATTTTATAGTTTATTATATTTTTCAAGTCATTTTAGCTAGAAATATATTGTAGATAGTGAAGGTTAACATTAATAAGGACAACTATGAGATTAAATTAAATAAATAGGTTATAAGTAAATTAAATTACCTATACACTTAATGAATCATATAGTCATGCTAGTCTAGAGGATGTTTAAAGTGTTTGTTATCGTTATCATTTTCCTCATTGTCATCCTCATCCCTTTCCTTCTTATAGAAATTCCCTACTAGTCATTATCATCACCATTTTTGTTTATGATTCATTACTTTATGTTAGTTCATTTTAGTTAGAAAGAGAGTGAAAATAGTGAATCATCAACAAAGACAACTATAAAATTAAATTTAATAGAAAGTATTTGAGATAATTACATTATCTATACGCTTGATGGATCATACAAATCATTTAATCTAAAGAATGTTAAAAACATATATATTTTTCGTTGTCATTTTCCTCATTGTTGTCCTCTTCCTTGCTTTATGTCACTACCTTACTATTCATCATATTCAAGATTGTTGCTAATCATTTAAGAACCAATTGAATGTAACAGTTTCATGTTAAAAGGGAGAGAATGAAATGTCTTTTTCTATAAAACCCTAAGGTAAAAAATTAAACAAACATAATCATATTATCACCCTAGGATTAATTATCTACGAGAGTAAGTACCTAGAGTAAAGTGATAAAATAAAGGTAGAAGCTAAATAAATAATACTTATCTATGAATTCAATGCAAATAATATTTTAACCAATGGTTGTAACTAATTTATCAATACATATAATGTCAAAAATTACCCAATGAATGCCTTGGAATATATAAACTTATTCACTTTTATTATGGGTCACTTATGTGACTATCAAAGTGATGTGTACAAGGATGGATTTGATCCAAGTGCATAAATCAGCATATCAATGCATGTATCTAATATCTATAACAACATTGGTTTTTTTCCTAAATGATTGTGATCTATTTTTATTAGTGATGTTTAGGAACACCTTTGGGGATTTTTTTAGGCGAGTATTCTCCTTTGATCAAACCCCTATACATATTAATTTAATAGCTATGAATAAGAATTGAAGACAAAAAAAATTCATGTAAATAATTCCCCAATTGATAAATCAAGAATGTAAACGTTTAATTCATTACTAGTTCTTTGATCATGTAAATGAATATTTTAAAATGTGTGCTAAATTTATAGGTGCTAGATGATTGAATGTATAAAAAAAATAGGATAATCCCTTAAAGATGAATCCAAAGGTAGCATGTGAAAAATTGCATACTTTGGATTGTCACATAATAAGTATTTGGAAGAATTAAGTTGGTCCAAAATATGAATTTAAAATTAAAATCTTTCTAGGCAAGAAAACATCATCTATACTCCAAAAAATGTCACCATCCATTTTTATGTCTTTAATAAAATATATAAAATGAGTTGACACTTTATTGAACTAACATCTCAGTACATGAACTGTCACACCTTTGTTTGGTTTTTTAAAGAAATATTATAGAAGGATACAAAGTTACTAGACCTTTTGAAAGAAAGGAAGAAGAAGCAAGTTGTGAAAGAGTCAACAAGGGTCTCAGTACTTTTCTTTAGTAATATAATAAATTAAGGGATGTTAAAACAAGATGACAAAAATATAAGAAGCTAATGATTAGGTTAACCTTTTTACCTCATAAGAAATTTCAGAAGCTAATCAAATCTTGTAAGGATAAAATGAAACCCTCTTAAAACTTTGGATTCTATTGTCTTGATTAGTCATGTGTGGCATCACACATTAGTCAAATTTGTCAATTCATCAACATAAGGATTAAAGAACATAATGCACATACTAAACATGGTCAAATAAATTTGGTAGAACATTCATTAAACCTAAGAAACATTTTTGCATAGAAAATGGTAAGACTATAACTATGGTGCAACATTATTTTAAACGACTTGTAAGGGAAGTGGTTGATATTTTTAAATATGTAATTAAATCTTGAATGGATATTAGACTTATATTTTGAACCATTCATGAAGACATATTATCAATATAAGTTAACAAGACCAGCTCAAGGATCAACATTTACTTGTTTGAAATTAGTGCTTAACATCAATGAATAGTGGTAGCAACTAATTCATTTAATAATTATGAATCAATGGTTAAACTAGTTAATGATTAGAAACTGGTAAGATTATAACTATGGTGAAACATAATTTTAAAATAATTTTAAGGAAATGGTTGAGGTTTATAAACATGTAATTGAAGCTTGAATGGAGATTAAACTTATATTTAAACCATTCATGAAGACATATGATCAATATGAGTTAACAAGACTCAATTCTTAGGGATTAACCTTTACTTATTTGAAATTAATGCTTAACACCAATTAAGAGTGATAGTAACTAATTTATTTCATAATTAACAATTAGTTCATTTAATTTAGTTTTATAATTTTTATGTTTTTAAATTATCTCAAAATTTATATTATTATGATTGAACAAAAGTATTTAGATGACAAGATCTAGTTCATAATCTGTATACATCTATTCTTTTACTTTTATGATGGATCACATGGTGATCAAAAATATTGATAAAAAATTGTAGCACAAATTTTCTTATGAGATTATTTTATGATCATGGACAATTAAAACCCTATGTCTCTAGCCCTTTATTATTTTAATTTGTTTATAGTTTATTATATTTCTCAAGTCATTTTAGCTAGAAAGATATTGGAGATATTGAAAGTTAACATTAATAAGGACAACTATGAGATTAAATTAAATAAATAGGCTATAAGTAATTTGCATTACCTATACACTTAATGAATCATACAACCATACTAGTCTCAAGGATGTTCAAAGTGTTTGTTGTCGTTATTATTTTCCTCATTGTCATCCTCATCCTTGTCCTTCTTATAGAAATTCTCTACTAGTCATTATCATCACCATTTTTGTTTATGATTCATTACTTTATGTTAGTTCATTTTAGTTAGAAAGAGAGTGAAGATAGTGAAACATTAACAAAGACATCTATAAAATTAAATCTAATAAAAAGGATTTGAGATAGTTACATTATCTATACACTTGATGGATCATACAAACCACTTAATCTAAAGAATGTTTAAAAAATATTTTTTCATTGTCATTTTCCTCATTTTCGTCCTTTTCCTTGCTTTATGTCACTACCTTACTATTCATCATATTCACGATTGTTGCTAATCGTTTAAGAGCCAATTGAATGTAATAGTTCCATGTTAAAAGGGAAAGAATGAGGTGTCTTTTTCTATAAAACCCTAAGGTAAAAAATTAAACAAACATAAGCATATAATCACCCTAGGATTAAATATCTAAGAGAGTAAGTACCTAGAGTAAAGTGATAAAATAAAGGTAGAAACTAAATAAATAAATAAAAAGATACTTATCTATGAATTCAATGTAGATAATATTTTGACCAATGGTTGTAAGTGATCTATCAATATGTATGATGTCAAGAATTACCCAGTGAATGCCTTGGAATATATAAATTTATTCACTTTTATTATGGGTCACTTATGTGGCTATCAAAGTGATGTGTACATGTATGGATTTAATCCAAGTGCACATATCAACATATCAATGCATGTATCTAATATCTATAACAACATTAGTTTTTTTCTAAATGATTGTGATATATTTTTATTAGTGATGTTTAGAAACATCTTTGGGGAGTTTTTTAGCAAGGAGTATTCTCCTTTGATCAAACCCCTACGCAAATTGATTTAATAGCTATGAATGAGAATTGAAGACAAAACGAATCATGCAAATAATTACCCAAATGATAAATCAAGAATGTAAACGTTCAATTCATTACTAGTTCTTTGATCATGTAAATGAATATTTCAAAATGTGCACTAAATTTCTAGGTGCTAGATGATTGAATGTATAAAAAAAATTAGGATTATCCCTTAAAGATGAATCCAAAGGTAGCATGTGAAAAATTACATGCTTTAGATTTCCACATAATAACTATTTGGAAGAATTAGGTTGGTCTAAAATATGAATTTAAAATTTAAAATGAGTTCATTTTTATGAATCCCATAACTAAATTGAATCACTTGTGCAAATCAAGGATCTAAACCTAGAAAATAAATGGAAAGAATGAGGATTAGGACTAATACCTATGAGAAAGAGTAGTTATAAACAAGTAATTTTTAGGTTGTGTACTAAATTTTGGTACAAATCACACAATTTTTACACTTATCATTGCATAAGGAATAGTTAGGTCAAAGAGAGTGTATAATAGAAGGGGAAATACAATTAATTTAATTTTCACCATTATTTTTTCCCCCACTTTTACTTGCATGTGAACCACCATGAGGATTCATATCATAGTAAATTCAAGTAACTAACATGAAAGTAATTTTTTTAAGACACTAGTAAAAATGATATGATAATGATATAGATGACATTTATTGGTATATTCTTTCATATAATGATTGTTTTTCCTTGGAAATATATAAAGCATAAATTACTTTAATGAGTAGAATCATATATATTTAAAACAATTATTTTATCTACAATCAAAAGGAAAATAAATGAAGTGAAGAGGTGAAAGGTATTCCACTTATAGTAAAATAAGGATATGGCCTAAGGGTGATGATATCCATAAGTATTGCCATGGGACAACAAAATTGATATGGTACCACTTGAAATGGATTTGATCATGAGATAATATAGCCATACTTAAGAAACAAATTCTAGTAACCATTATTCCCCCTCCCATTAGTTGCAATCACATAATGCAATTGGAGGAGCTTAGGAAAGATATGTAAAATGTTATAACCTTATAAAGCTTAATAATAATATAGGTGTACAAATATGGCATCGTGTGACACCATAAGATGATAATAAGGTATGCTTATGAAAGCGCATATAATAGATAGGAAGAAAGGTGCACCTATTGATGCCCATAAATTGAGATAAAAATAAGTAAAATTAGTAAGGTTTGTAGATAAAGTGTCATGTATGCACAAACAAGTATGAGATATCATCATGATAAGAGTTATAGGAAAATTTATAGTAGTCATATAAATATGATAGCATAAGGTTTTATCAATATTAACATAACATGAGAAAGTAGGATTAGTGTGAAAGTGTGAAATGTGAATTTCATAATCATGGAAGATCTTGTAACCACCATAAGAAGAGTTTGTATCACTAAAACATGGAATCAAAATTCTAAATCATAATCATATGTATAAGTTTGTAAAAATATCATTATTATAATAGATGCCTAGTAGAAGCCATAAAATGTATGCTCCCAAGTGGGATACACCACCTAAATAAATGGAAGCTACAAATCTTAACTAATTATAGGTTCCTCATCCATTACTTTATCTTCCTCCCAATTTTATAGTTTGTAACCACCTTCAAGTAAGTGAATTTCATTATGATAAGATGTAGCACTTTTGGTATATGTACTTGAGATGTGTGGAATGGTTGATACCATTCCTTATCCAATGATCTTGTGTTTTTGGATTATTGAAAGGAATCTAGATGTGCAAAAGTAACTTCCTACAACAATCTAAGTAGGGGAGAGTTACAAAAATTTCTTTTAAACACCTTAAATAGTTACAATTACAAATAGATGCACATTCAAAATGTAAAGAATATATAAACAATACAAACCATAACATAGTGATTATGTGGGAAAACCCCTTCAAGAAAAAATCCACACTCCAAACACACAACTCAATTTGCATTATGTTGGTTGTTTTTACTGTAACCAGGTTGGTCTTCTAATCTACCTATGGAATTGCCAATTCCAATCAAGGGCAGCTCGAAGGACCTGGACCAACTAACGAGGACTTTAAAGACCTCCTACACTTTGGGCTCTGCAAGACCCCAAAGGGTGATCCCTTAATGTGTTTACAACCTCTACACCATTATCTTAAACAACATTAACAACAACAAATAATCTCATTTAATAGCTCAACATAATAGGATAATACCGAATAGAATTGGTTGTTCATCAATAATATCAACTATTTGGAGCATGAGATAATTACAACACATTTCACAATATAAAATAGTCATTGATTTGCAATGTGTAGCAAGCTCTAGGTAAAGACAAACAAATACTAAACCATACAAATTAGTACAACTTAGATTAGTGCCATATATCCATTGGGGGAGTCAAATTCATAAACATCTAAGGGTTTATGACAGATTTAACACATAACATATAAGATCCTTGATAACATTGCTTTACAATCTCATCAACATGTATTCTAACCCAATACTGCTTATCAAATCCTTACATAGAACATATCCACCTACAATCCTATTCAACCATTTTAATTAATTCTTTGAATTAAAGCCAAAATAGAAATCATACACACCACAACAGTGAGATGAATGAGACAACCCTTGATCATCTTATTCAAAATTCAGATATGCATGTACAATAGAGAGACATGAGTTTGAATTAATCATTTCAATTCATATGTCAATACTATCATAAAACATTAGACCCCCATGAATTCAAAACTTACTACAGAACGACTCAAAACCTAAATTGCATTTTCCTTAAAACCATCAAACTTTACAATTTTCTCTGCAACTCTACCTAAACTCGACCAAAAAATATCTCACTTGCTAACCTATACTTTTGGCCTTGAAATCCTTCTTATAGAAAAGAAGGAGCAAACAAGCATCGGGCCAGAAAGCACACGTCACCAACCGATTGGACTGCTTTGTAACATTCCAAAAATTTGTTACAACAGCAATTTCTCAAAGAATCCTCTTGTTCATCGTGCCTGCTGAGAATAATTGATGCAGCAACAAAAACCTCAAGAATTTTGTGCCAAGACTGTTACCAAAAAAAAAATGGAATCTATTGTAACTGCAACAGTTGATATGTCAACCGTTAACAGCCTACTCCTCAGTTAAATATACATTTACCCATTTTTGGTATTCCTCATCAGTTGGCCAATCAAAATTGATTACCTCATTCACCCTGACACTATAGGGTGTATACTTAACTGCCACCTAATTCGCTTCTCTTTCAAAAGATTCAAAGAATGAACTGGTGCTAATGATTTTTTCCATACAACTCACCAATAAATCATAATTTGAGTTATCACAAAATAATCTAATTTGACAATTGATGACTTCATTTGCCCGATCTTGCCATTGTTGGAGTGACCTGATATTTCCTTGCTCATCAATTATGTCAGGTAACAATGTGTCACTCCAATCATCAAAGTTCTTTACCAACTCTCTGATCTTCCTACTCAAGTCATCTGGTAAGGTCTAAAAACCTTGCAATGACTTAACTAAAAACCTTAAGGCTTCATTTGCCCAATCTTCATTTGACCTTAAATTAATCTAATTTGACAATTGATGACTTCATTTGCCTGATCTTTCCATTGTTGGAGTGACCTGATATTTCCTTGCTCATCAATTATGTCAAGTAACAATGTGTCACTCCAATCATCAAATTTCTTTACCAACTCTTTGATCTTCCTACTCAAGTCATCTAGTAAGGTCTAAAAACCTGAGTAGGCCTTAATGATTTGGGCCTATTATTTACATCAAACCTTAAGGCTTTATACATTATGTCTAAATCATTGGCCCTAGGGATCCATCTTTCAATTAATTTAGCCATAAATATAGGTCCTCCAAAGTGGACTCCTACCTCCACTAAATATCTTACAACTTTCACATGTCACCTTACACATAGGATGTCACCTCACCGGTGGGTCCCACAAAGTGACAACATATTTGGTAGAAAATTAAACATTAGGAAAATAAATACAATCACCTAATAATTAAATTACAATAGATTAAATGCTAGGAATCAAAGGTTGAGACACCTTAATCCAACAAGTAGGATCCCTTTGTTCCTTTGGTATTTCTAAATTTTTCTTTGAAACTCATGTGGAAGAAGCACCTTTATAAGATGTAGTAATGGGATTATCAAATCTTACTTTATTATATTTATTTTTAGGATAAGGATGAAACATTCCTTGATTTTATAAACATGGAGGATGAGAAACATCTTGTTCTTTTCATCCTCCTTGTGGTGGGGGAAAATAATTGTAATTTTCCATTGTCTCTTGATATATATTGGGAGGTGATCAAGAGGCGTCTATTTTATCTATATTTTTCTTTACAACTTGTTCTTTGGTCCTTCATTATAAATACATGTGATATAATTTTTGAACTTTATCCTTTCTCTCATAGGGATCTTATTTAGGAATCATTATATATGTATTGTTTTAAATTATATAATTCATAAATAAACATATGCATGCATATCTTTTGACTTTCATAATTCTATCATCATGAATATATTTTAAAAATTGGTGAACTATAGAGGGAAACACCCTTAGCTACTATATACAAGGTCTTCCAAGTGACATAATATTCTAAACTCTATCTAAATATAGAATAACATGAAAGAAGACCTCATATTCCTCAAGTGACACTTTGAGAAGAAATATTATGCAACCCAAAGTATTAATGAGTATCACATGTATCATCTTGAATGAAATACCCAAATGTGCATAGCTATCTTGTTGCACATGATTATCATATAAAAAATATTCTATGTAAATGTTAAATTGACTTATTGGATTCAATAAGGATACCACGCCTTTTTCCTTGGTCTATGGATTTGAAGTTGTCTTACCTATTGAAGTTGAAATCCCCTCACTGTGAATATCCTTGAAAGGCATAGTCAACAATGAGGAATATCGAGTCTCCAGATTATTAGAGTTGGAAATCCTAGATGAAAGGCGTTTGAGCACGTTAAACCATCTAGAATGAGTCATCCCCATAAAAGTATTCATATGATAATGGGAAGATGAACCAAAATTTTATGTATCCATAAATTTTCTGTCAATATGTATGTGTTCCATAAAATTAGCAAGATGGTAGACACATATTGAAAAAAAAAATTAATAGAACAAGCATGGGAATGGAAATGATTTCTATAAAGCTACAAGTTTTTATTAGGTGGAGAAATTAATGATTACCTCCATTATTAACAACATCAACAGGTATAACATTATTATTTGTCAAAACCAATACTTTATTTATTAGAGCCGTACAATTTTTTGTTTAATGTTTACTAACCTTGTTATAGTTACAAAACATTCTCATTATATACTTTACGAGATCCTCTAGATAGATTAAATGAATGAATAAGAGGAACATGATAAAATTAACACCCAATAAACCTTAAATTACATTACCTAGAGTTTCACTAAATTTTGTAAATTTTATATCAATTTGATTCTTAAAAGAAAGATAATTAAAGGTAGTAGTCACATGGTTAGCATTAGGTTTAGTTTTTTTTTTTCATTACCGTTGTAGAAAGCATTCAAGTATTTGGAACTTGGAAGGGAATAAGGTCAGAAATATATATGGGAGGATTCATATTTTAAAATATTATAAGAAATAAAATTGATTTTGAGACTCTAAATATGAGCATAAATATCTAGTAAAGAATTATAAATAGTTAGATAAAACATTGTCTTGAATAGGGAGTAATAAGACCGTAATAAAAAAATCATCATAGTTAATGATATGTAGTTTAATTTTAGCACAAAGAGATTTAAATCAAATTTTATAATCATTTATGTATTCATTTAAATCTTCATCCAACTTAAATAAATGAAAAACACTAAGTTTTAAACCCAAAATCATTCATAAATGGTTAAGAATGTTGTAGAAAGTTTATCAAAATATTGGATATAAGTAGAAACCAAAGAATAGAACCACTTAATATCATAGTTTTGAAGAATGTGCTGAAATAACTTAGCGTAGATATTATCATCATAAGATTAGTCTAAGAATGTAATATGCATGCAATTTTTTATTTTATTTTTCAGATTTTAAACAATGCAAAATGTAAATTTAAAACCCTAAATGAGATGTAAACTAATGTAATTTTGGAAACCCTAGATGAAATACAAACTAATGCAATGCAATGAAAACTAATGAAAATCCTAGATCTAGGGTTTTAATGAACTCCAATTTGGGAAGTTTATAATGCAAGAATGTCGAGTTCACCAAAATGAAATGAAAGAAAAATAGGGGAGATCAAAATGGGGTGATTGAATATATGATGTACCTATCTTCCTTATTTCACTAAGAAAATAGATCCCCAAAGGTAGGATTGAATTTCAACCCTTAGGTGAGTCAACCCTATTGGAGATCTTGGTTGTTTTCCTTATGACAAGATGGGGTAAATATGCTTGAAATGCACTTTGGGGAGAAAAACTAAAAATACTAAATCATCTCAATTATGCAATGTGAAACTTAAATCATCAATTTAAAGCATAACACAATAAAAAAATATAGAGTTCTGGTAGATCTGAGAAGGGTAAGTTGATGTGTACTAGTCACCAAAAGTTGTTGAGTGTCCTAAGATAGATTTTCCCTAGCGTGAATGGGTCCTACTACAAGGATCCAAAATCTAATTTTACAGTCCTTTGCTCTTGGATCTCAACTCCTTATTCCTCTAGATCTCACTATCGAAAAGTCAAAAATAAATTATGCAAGTAAAATTATGTGGCTTGACAACTTTGACAGCTTTGCAAAATTGCACTTTTGATCAATCTTCAATCCTTCTTCACTTGCAAATCTGCACACATAAAGAGGGAAAAATTGTTTGTTTTTTGTGAATAGGGGTTTGCCTTGGTCAAACCCCGTTTTGGTAATTAAACCTTGAAATGAAGTAATAATGAAAGGAAGGAATGATGAATGAAAACTAGCTTGTTGCAACTCATCAAACCCTTTAATGGCTACCCTTGGAGGACTGAAGTCTAACACATCACTCCAAAGATTAGATCTCACATGAAATGGCTTGATTGGATACTTGATTTTATATTTGATTTGATGCTTGAATGCTTGAAACCTACATCACAATGTTAGCTCCAAAAACATGCAAAAATGTAAATAACTTGACATGATGCTTGAGATCTTGAATACTAATGTAGAAAATTGATAAATATGTTCTTGAATGCTCTTAACAATAATTTTTTCTCTTGTGAAATTTTCCTTAATGCTAGATGATAATTGTTAGACTTGAATTGATAAAAAGACCTTGTATTGTAATTCTCTAATTTCATGAAAATTAAACATCAAAGGCCAACAATTGCAATTTGAATTTGGATCATAAAAATACCACCAAAAACATATTAAAAAATTGGGTCCTAAGTCTAAGGAGGAATCATTCGCCCTTGGGCGAATAGGTCCTAGGCCCTAAACCTAGGACACACATTTTCCAAGATGTGTAATTTGATGTTTGCAATTTTTTAATAAAGTTTCCCCTTTCAGAAAACAAAATTAATTAAGCTTTTAAATGCATAATTGGGTCAATTAGAGGCTTAATTAAGTCCAATTAATTAAGGGGAGGAAAACAAAGTGAGAAAATATAAAGGAGTACATTTTTTTCACTACACTTTCTTGTATATAGACTAAAACACTACAAAGAATAATTACAATAAAATATTAATAAAATGATATTTAAAATATTCCAATAGGAATGAACATGAGAAGCGAGTTACACTAGAAGCAGTAATATGAGAGGTAGGAAGAATGTGAGAGTGGTATACCTTAGGATGAGAAGAGAAATTATAAATGGAAGAGGAAGGGTGAGTAGGTAAGGGGGGAGTTGCACTAGGAAAAGAACTAGAAGAGGCTATTATACTACCATGCCATGAAGAATCTTTGTACCAAAGGGTGTATTAATCAAATAAATATGAAGAGATGAAACTAATTATGTTTAAAGTCAAAATTTATCTACCCTACAATTTTGACACTCAAATTTACCTCATTTTAATGTTTATTTTCTATCATATGTTAGGACTCATTTATCCTAACCTTGACCTTTACCCAACCCTTTGTACCAACTTGGTTTTTTTCTTATGTGTTTAAGTATTTTCTATGTGTTTGTGCATGTTCCATGTGCCTTTTTATGTCATGTTTTTATTTTGGGAATTTTTGGCCATGTTATACTTAGATTCCATCATTGGCATGCAAAAATTTTGCATGTGTTACCATCCTTTGATAATATAGTAATATAGTACCTATTTATTTCCAAATTGGAAACCTTCCAACTAATAATATTTTTTGTCTAGTTGCTACTCAAACTGTTGGGAAGAATCCAAATATTCATATTGGCCTTTGCATTCCTCTTGAACTTCCCTCCAATTCACGTCTCTATGACTCTCTTATGAAAAAAAATCTATGCAACTTACAACATTCTTGGTTTTCTTGATCAAACCATATGAAAAAAATTATTGAGCTTGTTGATGACATTTTATAATGTTGTATGAGCTCTTCTATTGGTTCACAAAGTTTTTGACACCAAGAGTTAGGTCATTCTCCTTTGTCCATCTTCATAGTAATATGTTTCTCTTGGTTTGAGCTTCTACATGAAATTACAACTCAAGGTTTGGATATATAATTTATTTTTGCCTACAAGTGACCCGACATATTCCCTAGAGATTCCTTAATAGAGGTAAGATTTGTACCTTTTATCCTCTTTTCCTTTAATGTATTTCCTCTTTGTACTTTCACTTAAAATTATTACTATGTTCTAGTTCTTGTAGATTTATTAATAACATATATATCTTTTTTGCCCTCACTCTCATATTTTGATTTTACAATTTTATGTTCCAACACTTTGGGGATTTTATGTTCTATTTTCTTGCCATACACACAGTAGGGTGTTAAAAATAACTATAGAGCTAAGACTATAACACTCACATGTCATTTTTATTTTAGTGTTCTTAAATTCTAAAGTACTTATGATTATGGGCACACACAAATCTAAATTCCTCATGTCATTTTATTTCCCATGCAGTTCAAAACACTGAAACTAAGGGCCTAACCATCTTTGCAAGCTCCCAAGTAGTCACAACCTTCTTCTTTATCTAGAATTAGGTATTTCATAGATTGAAAATCATAGAGGTTCATTTTCACTCATCCTAGATTGTGTTATTTTATCTTTTTTAAATTATAAATTGTATTAGATTAGATTGTTATTATTATATATATTCTAGTATATTTAAATTTTTTTTACGTTTATCATTTTTGACTCCTTGTGCTAAGTATTTTTACTTTGTATAAGAATTTATTTTTTTAATCATCATGGACCACACTCTAAAATATAAACAACACAACTACTAGATGATAGCATAAGTGTGGCATACAACAAATTCACTGCCAACAATTCACCAATGGAAAATTCACCCGCAACAATTCATTGCGAGAAAATTCACCGTCATGACAATTCACCACGTGAAAAATTAATTGCGGTGAATTGTTGGTGGCGGTGAATTTTCCCATAGTGAAATGTTGACGATGAATTTTCCCTTGGTGAATTGTTGGCGGTGAATTTTCCTAGAGCCCATAAGTGTGATATCATCTACACTAAATCACCTCTATATTCACTATGCAATTTTTGTACAACTTCTAGTGTATTATTCTATAGTATATTTTTATTTTT
Organism: Sequoia sempervirens; assembly: GCA_007258455.2. Taxonomy (NCBI): domain Eukaryota; kingdom Viridiplantae; phylum Streptophyta; class Pinopsida; order Cupressales; family Cupressaceae; genus Sequoia; species Sequoia sempervirens. Next base: position 38,943 of record VDFB02325576.1, read on the forward strand.
ACTTGTTTCTATATTTTTCCAATTTTTCATTATCCATCTTAGTAATTTTTGTGTAGATAAAACATATTTTAACTAGATAGAATATATTTCAAGTAGGTCTAAAACATATTTTAACCAGATAGTATAATGCTAGAAATTGTTTTTTTTTTTACAAAATAATAGTATTTTTATCTAGTTTAGTGGATTAGTTGAAACCTTAGGATACTTAGGAAATCCTCTTTTCCGCATTCTATTATGAAAGAAAAGTAATATTAGCATGCTCTTGAAAAAATGTCTAGTGAGAGAAAGATCTTACATATATCCACATATGTCTCATGATCAAAATTAGATTGCTCATTATGACTAGCCTCAATGGATATCTCCAGTCAATAAGATGAGAATCCATATGAGAGTTTAAATGAGAAATCTTTGTCAAAGGTTAATTAGGGTTTTGACTAGATCTTGGTTTAAACAACCTCTAGAAAGATAAACAGTGATAATTAAGGATCAAAGAGGACTAGAATGAATCTTAAATATTATCAGCCTCAAATTAAAAATTAGAAGATTAACCCTAAGGGACAATAAGAGAAAATCAATCCAACAAAATGAAAGGGAAAAAATTAAAATATATGTAACCCTACGATAAAATAATTAAACCAACATAATTAGATAATTACCCTAGGATTACAGAGATAAGAGAGGAAATACTTGGAGTAAAGTGATAAAATAAATAGATAAAGGGTATTTCCCTAGAAATGTAATGCAAATCAATATTGTGGTAGATTGTTGTGAGTGATTCATTAATAAGTAGAAAAATAGGAATAACTGGACAAATACCTTAGAAAATATAAACTCATTGTTTTCCATTGTAGGTCACTTCAACAATTGTGGAACTAATTTATGTAAGTACAAATCCAACTCAAACATGCATATGTAAACTTTGATGTGTGGATACATCCTCTACATAATGTTATGTCTATTTATAGGCTCACCAAAATGTATGTGATTTATTCTATCTGATTGGCCTTTTTAGGAACAATTTTTTGAAGTTTTTTAAGCAAGGATTATTCTTCTCTAGTCAAACCTTGTGACGAAAACATTTGATCATAATGATCAAAGATTGAGTACAACAAGCAAGCATGTAAAGAATTCCCTAGATATTGATGCAAGCCTATAATGCAATATTGGTGCTTTGCTCATGTGAATAAATATTTTTACAATGTGTGCTACATGTTAAGGTGTCAAATGATTCGATGTGTAGAAAGAATTAGACCTAGCCCCTATATACAACTCCAAACGTGACAAGTGAAATGCTTAATGTTTTGAATAAGTGTATAACAACTACTTAAAATGATTAGATCAACCTCAAATTTGAATATAAAAATTATAAACTTTTTGAGTTAATTTACATGAATTACACAACTTAAATCACTCGTGTAAATTTCATATCTAAACGTAAATGAGAAATTAAAAAAATAAGAACCAAAATCAATATTTAAAAATAAAAACAACTAAAAATAATTAAAATTCAAATTATGCATCAATTTTAAATAAAATTATATATCAATTTGAATAAAATTACATATCAAATTTGAATAAAATTATATTATTTATACACTTATTATTACATAAATAACCACATTAAAATAAACCCAAAAGAAAATCACCACTTCAAATATTTAAGTGCCACTTGCCTTCTCATTGCCAATGGCATATAGTCAAAATTCCAATAATAACAATGGGGTTCAAAATTATAGCTAAAATGTTGTGCACTTGGAGACAAAATTTGCACTCATAAAGAAACTTGAGTAAAGAATAATAATTATAAATTAAAAAATGACTAAAGAATAATAATATAAAGATGCTCATAATCTTTCAATGTATAGATGGCATACATTTGTTTAAAGATATGATTAATCTATTAATATGATGGATCAACACATAAAGTACAATTCCCATATTTCCAATGAGTACCCTATGTTTTTGCTAACATACAATGTTGATTGAAACCTAAAACTCATTTTTATAATCACATTTTTCAAAATTAATAAAATTTATAATTTTGCAAGGATATTTTATTGGAACTTTAACAAATTTTGTTGTTAAATTTAATTTTCAAATTATTTAGTAGGTATTGAAGGGTTGTATTTTAACCGGTTAAATTTAGTTAGTGAAAATGATGTTATGTTTTTTCATTACGTCGTCTATTAAGATTCAAATTTTCTAGAAAAACAATTAAATCAAATTTGCTTTCTTAATAATTATAATGAACGACTCTCTCTATTATAAATAATTTTTAATTTAAATATACACATATTCATCATATTAAAATCTATTTTAAAATGAAAATACTAATATTTATATAAAAACAAAAAAAAATTAACAATTAAGTCACAATATAATAAGGATTAACTTTAATTATAATAAGGATAAACTTCAATTATGAATGATATGAGTTATTTTTAAGCTAATTGTATTTAAAAAGGGGCAATGATTGTATTGACCATGAATGGACTAATGCGCTGATTTTGGCATCAATGATTAAATGATAATTATAAAAAATAGAGATTTTAGATATAATGGAGCCCTCTTACCAACTTCGTTAACGTATGATGTTAGTGATTAATGGACTTCCCTTCCCTTGTCATAGGTTGTTAGCTTTGATGTGACCAAAGTTTTCATGTCTTTGTCAATTTTTTTTACTTTTACCTTTGGCCGTTATTCAGAATCTGCCTTAAGATGGCTAACTTTCCATTTTAACGTATTTGATTAGTTGAGAGAAATTGGAAACAAAAGTTGAAGGATGCTTTGTGTAATAGTTATTGGTTGTACTTTTTTAATTATTTAAAAGAGGTCCAAGTTCAAATTTTTAATTTATTTAAAATAAAAATAATGAGGCAAAAATTTTAAATTATTATATATGTTTTTCATGTATATTGATTGATGATTTATTTATTATCGTATTAAATTTTGGTATTTTTAAATTTTGTTTGATTGTTTTTAAAATTTTAAGTTAGTTGTGTTTTGTATTTGTAAATATTAGGTATTGATTTGCATAATTGTTATAGATATTTATTTATGTATCAAATTTTAGTGAAGAACAGTTCAAACTTAAATTTTATTATAAACCATATAACTTGTTAATTATTCTTCTCCATTTCATAAATTCTTACAAATAATGTTTGTTTGATGAAATTTATATTGTCAAATATAAATAGCAATCATTTTGTGATATTGCTCTTTGTATTATCGATGTTATTGTTACATAAAGTAAGGACCATTCTATAATGACATTTTCATTTCACATACTTTATAACCAAACTTAAACAATTGTGAACCTAAATTATGGCTACTTATTACAATGTCAATGTCAACCAATCCGATTGTAAGCGTTGCTTGTGTACTCTTTAGTTAGTTGTGTTTATAGTTGCATTTTTTGTTACTGTTGTACATTATTAGCATTATTTTCTTATGGATTTTGAGCAGCGCTTTATGGTTGCATTCCTTGTTGTAATTTTCAACTTTATTCAATTTAAAAATAAAATAAAAAACATCAAAGTTTTACATTAGTATCTCTCTTCATCTAATAAAAACACTACAACATAGATAATTGAAAGCATAAAAAAATAGTAAATGCAAATGAAATCTGCAATGAGAGATCTCCATTAATAAGTTTAGTTAATTTTAAAAAAAATCAAAGATCTAGAAATTCTCGCCATTGTAATTCACAAATCAAATCCCCCTTTGCAATCCACTGCCAAATCCATAAACTCCCCCACTCAATTAGATTGTTATCTATAATGGAAACAAATATAACATTCACAACTTACTTCATATATAAGGAAAACATTCTTTCCCAGTTCATTCAAATTAAAATAATTTTCTTGTGAAGTTAGATTTATAAAGAAATTTAGGTATGAGCACATAAAAACCAGATTTCATGAATAATCTAACAATTAATATATTGAAAGATAAATTTAGTGCTTACTTTATTGTTAAGGTTATCTCACTAATTGACCATATAATATAAGGGCGTTATGGTATTTTTATTATACTTCTTAAATTTATTTGAGTTTTTTTGAGATGATCCATCTAGATTGATTTTTAAAATATCTTGATGTAAGAGTGATCATTACAAGATTCTTAGTAGTAAAATTAATAGTGAAGTCAAAACATCGATTAATTTTGTTCAAGAAAAATAGCTTCCAACATATCTAGTTAAAAAAATTATAAAATATAACTTTCCTTCACAAACAAATGCAAATTTATATTTTTGATATCCATAATTTTTAATATGATTACAAAAGATTTTTTTTACATATACAACTATAATTTTTTATATTTTGAGATTTATAAGATACCAAGTTCATTATCAATATTATAGTTTTTCAAAATACGCTTTTAGAAAGTATTTAACCATTAAAATATTTTTTTTATTTTCTAATTAAAACTTCAAAATTATAGAACCTAAGCCCATGTCTTATACTACATTTAAAATTGATCATTGCTAACAAACCTCCAACTACTACTTTTAGGTATTAAGGGACTTCCTATTTTCTTCATTGAGGGAGTTCTTTTAAAAACTATAGGTTAATCCCTTCATAAGGTGCTCTTTTTTATGGAGCCCTTCATAAGGATGGGGGATGAGGACAAGTAAGATCACTTGAATTTATACAATCTTGAACTAAAGAATACATTTATATTAACATAAAATTCTTTTTTCAATAGTGATTATTATAATATTAGATTTTGTTGAACTAAGATCAAAAATTATTATAATTTATTCTAAGAGAGTATTTCACACATAAATTACATCAAACTACACTATTTTTACATGATACAAATGTGAGTCAAATGACTGTGGAAAGAATAAATCTTGTAAATTTTACATAAATCAATTAAATTTATTACTAAACCAAATGCCACTTAATTTAATGGTAAGAATATTTTTTTATGAGGGTTAAATATCATCCCAGTGAAATTTGTATACTCTACATTTTTACAATCTATTTTGGGCTCACCTTGGCTGGATTATCCTTTATGTAATGATTAGTGTATAAATGGCATATTTGAATGTAAAAAATGGAAAATAACCTAATTCCATGTGCATACATTCTAAGGGACCCATTTTGAACCTTAGTTCATCTATTCCTTATCCAAATTCAAATATAGGAGTGTAAGTTCTACAAATATAGAAAGGACACCAAAAGTTTAAATTTAAAATTATGCTCTCGCTAACTCCTTGTAACTAGTTGTTATATGTTGACTTGAGTGTGAATTTTTATACCTTATGTACTTGGGTGTTGTATTTAAGAACAATTATTAGTTTACTTTTACATCACTAGAGACCATCTAAGAGAAATCAAGACACATTCATAGCATCATAGAACATCAACATTCTATCATCTACTTACATCAACATCTTACGCATCATTACTTCTAGTTATCTTTAATCATTTTCACCAAACCATTAGATTGACAACAAGGGTTTGACCAAAGGAGAATAATCCTAAACTAGCAAGCTCCTAATAAATATCTATAGACTCTACCCTTTTGTAGATATATGTTACAAACAAGAATTATTTAATTGACAAATCTTCACCAAAAATTAGAACCCCATTTTTCTGTGAATATATGGACCATATAGGGTACTGACTCACCATAATTTTACCAAAATTTGATCTATAGTTGTTGAAATTTATAATATACTATTTTTCCATAATAATATATGTGTGATTATCACCTACTTACTTTAAATTTATAATAAACATTCAATTTTAGGTCATACTCATAATTACCATTGAATTCCCACTACCATTTTAGGACCTATATTTATTAACCTAGTTATAGGGTGTTAGGACCCTTACATCATTTGGGAACCTTCTACCCAAGTTGGGAACCTTGTTCCAAGGACATTTAAATGTCCTTGGTCAATTGTCATTTCTGGCTAAGAATGGTTAATTAATGTGTGAAGCTAGGTATGGTTTGAATCACTAATACCTAGGACTCAAACATCATTTATATGTAGCCTCGATCTTCCATATATTTTTGGTTACATGAAAAAATCCTCTAAGATTAGCAAAAACCTTGCCATAAAAAGTTATCACTCATTTACAATCTACAGTACACTCATTAGTGGTTAGCACCAAGGAGTTACTCTCTTTATACCTTGAAGATTGGATAGAGCAACTACAGGAGGGTGTAATCCTCAATAGTTATAGAAGTTGGTCCAATTCACAAAATATATGAACATGCAAATTATATTAAAGAGTATATAGGATAGACATACCCTTGCTTAGTGGGACTAGACCACATCTTCCCTCTTGATGGTATGCCCACTTCCATTGCCTATGACCATAACACCACCTTCACTTTACATTTTTTGGTAGGAACTTTGCAAGATGAAAGGATTGCAGCTAAACATGAGCGTATTGTATGACCCATAAATTGATGGTTAGAAAAATATAGTAAATTACTCTTGGATATGTACTTGCATTGCCTTTATTTAAAATAATATATACTTAATGGGATAAATGGATATTCGTTGTGGAATGGTGATAGAACACTTCCTATCACTCTTCTAAAAATATGACACCATATTCATTTATGCATGTTTCCAACCTCTACCATCCCTCACCTCCTACTTCCTAATATATTCCAAGTTACAATTCATCAATTTTATTCTTATCCACTGGGAGAATCTCTACTATAATCTTAAAGATAACTAGACATTATCACAAAATTACATGAAATAAAGAATATATCAACACCATTTGAATTGCCCATTATGGTATTTGGTATTTATACATCACCATGTGTATAAGAAAGCATCATTATATCTTGTAATTAAACAAAAGTTAGCATCAAAATTTTGTAGACCTTTCTGGAGACTACAATGTATTGCTAAAGTCTCCCTCCTAAACTATATCATATTTCCCATGTCTTATGTTTGAAGAAGGTACTTAGAGAACATGTTTATGTTATTGAATTAGAAAATGAATGTTGCATTATCCTTGAACTAGAATCTATTATAGGCTAGTTTTTGTGCCATCTTTATAACCACACTATCAAAAACAATTGGTCCAATAGCAAGTATTAAAACTGAAAGATGCCACTTGGGAAACTCTCCACTATTTTCATTAATAATTTTAACACAATTCAAATGTTAATGACATCAATTTTTGAAGGGGTTAATTTTAGGACCATTATGTCATAACCTTTATTATGGTCATTATAATTCTCATAGTTATTTATTTATTTATTTAATGTAACAAGTTCATAGAAATGGTTTGGATTCATTGTACATTGTTTGTACCTCATAATTCATGCCTCATGAGGAATTTATTTTAAAACAACACACTTTAAGGAACTCAACACAACTTTATCCACATTCATCACAAATCTCAATAACAAGATAGCATTAGAAAACTTGCAACTATTAATTTTTCATCTAAGGTAACTATTTAGTCCTTACTCAACTTGCTTTATAAGATGCATAATAATTTTGTTTCAATGTTAACTTAAATGTGTATAATGCAAGCACACTAGGACTTACAAAAGTATCTAATACTTATGTCCATGTGCATGAAAATCTTGTAATGTCAAATGCATGCATAAATTTTTTCATGTCTATTTATACTAAATATGGTAAATTATAGTTGAAGCTTTTAAAAAGTACAAGATACAACTATATTATGTGTTTGTTCATTGTTTGAATGCATGCTATCCATATCCCTCTAAGAGGGTTTAGCCCCTGCATGCTCTATTGCAGTGCCTATGGCCACTAGTGTGACCATAGGTCATCGCCAACCCCCAAGGGATTCTCTATCATCACTTGTCAATCTTATGAGTGACCAACCCCTAGAGCTTCAACACCAACGCCAGTGCCTAGTCGCCCACATGACCAAGGGCTAATTTTTTTTAGCCCCCAATTTTCCTTGTAGGTAAATTTGAGAAACTTTCACAAAATTGGGCATAATTGTTTGCTCGTTTGTCTATTTTTTACAAAAAAAATACCATTGAAAAGCTAGTTTTGAGCCCATTCCTACGGTGTAGTCCATTTTTATAGAATTTTCTACAAGAATTTTCTATAGGCCTTTAAATTAAAATCTTCTTTTTTTGCATTAATAGCCCATCATAAATTGGGTATACATACTCCATTTTTGTGAACAACTAGGCATTGGATATGTGCTTCAATGCTCTACACAACCATGTAGTCCATTTTTCTATAAAATTAACCAGGTTCAAAGTTGCATTAGGATTTATTTCTCGCTTTTAGTATTTATATACATCAAAGAACAACAAATCTTTCCCACACATTATTTTGAAAACCTCAACCATCATGGTGAACACCTCTTTAGTTAAACATCTTACACCACACAACTATTATATTTGAAAAGCTCAGATGAACATATTGCTCATGTCAAATGGTTTATGGTCCACTTTAGATAAAGTACAACCAACATTGACTTGTTAATTTAAAATAATTTAACATAGGAACAAGATGGATGAGGCCATGGGATTGGTTTCATTATAGATTTCAAACAGTCTCTTATTTCACATTGAGTCTTGCACCTCTCCTAGGGATGTGTGGGATAATTTCAAAGATATTTTTGGTACCATCAATGAGTTCTTATCTCTACAGGTTGAGGTAAAATTGACATCACTTGTACATGATTCTTTCCCCTCCATTGAGGACTTCTTGCAAAATTTTAAGTCACTCAGATCTTTTGTAGGATTATGGGAAGAATAAAACTAAAAAATAATGTGTTTTCCTAATCATGTCTAAGCTTAGAGGTCCATTTCAAGTCTTTGAGCTTCTACATTCTAATCTACAATGGATGTGTTGGGTATTTCTTTTACTATGCCAACTTTCAAGGTTTTATGTGAGCATTTGACTAGTGAACAAGAAAAGTTGACTCAGTTTAATTCTCTTTCCAATTCTAAAACCCAAGCATTGGTAGCATAGACATCCAGAGGGAAAGACAAGAAGAAAAAATCCCAAGACACATACTTCATCAAGTAGTGAGTGTTCATCCAAACCATCTCAGAAGTCAGAACATAAACCTCAAACCACTGCTTGGTATGATAAATCTTCCAAGTTTGGTGAGCCTTCCTCCAAGATGAAGAAGAAATCAAGTGAACCTTGTAGTTTTTGTAGTAAGGAGGACATCTAATCACTCGATGTTGGAAGAGTTTATAGGATTTATAAGAATCCATGTAGCATCTTAGCCACTAAGTCTTCTTACTCATTTATAGGTAAAGGTCATGATCTTTTTGCATGGGCCTTACCTTTTACAACTCCTTGTATACTTGATTCTGATGTGACCCATCACATGACACACTCTCATAATTTGGTATCATTCCTTTCATATTGCAATAATAATCAGATTGTAGTAGGTTATTCTACATAGCTTTTAGTTTTGAGATCAAGTAATATCACACTTGAGGGTAGTTTTCTTCAGGAGGTTCTCCTTGTTCCTAATATATCCACCAACCTTCTTTTAGTGTATCATATTTTCCAAATTGGCACTAGTGCGGCAGTCGAGTTTACCCAACATGATGTAGTTATTTGTGACCTTCATGATCTTGATTTTATTGTGGCCACTGGGAGTGTTGATTCTTCCTCTCATTTATATCGATTTTATGGTTTTGAGAGTTCAACTGGTTTGGGTTCATCTTTCATAGCACATGTAGACACTGTGAGTAATTTGTGGTATGAAAATTTTGGTTATGTCAATTACAAATAACTCTAGTAGATGAGTACATAGGCATTGGTGTTAGGGATCCTAAAATTTCTTGTATTGGTCATGGTGTTTGTTGAGGATGTGCTCTTGTAAAACATCACTAGAATTTTTTTCCTATGAGTAGAGCCACACATGCTAAGGAACCCTTAGACATGGTACATGGTGATAAGGTGGAAAAGTTAAACACTAGGACCTCACCTTAGGATTTCAAGGGTCTTTTCCACAATGGGGTTCTTATCATTTAAATTCAATATTGACTAGCATATGAGATTGACTTGCAACCTGAAGGTGAGCCAATCAATCCTAGGATCTAAATTTAGGGACTTTAAAATTATTTTTTGTATGAAATGTAATGATGTAACTAAATAATAATGAAAATGCACTACTCTAATGTAAAAAAAATAAATCTAGAAAGTCACAAACAAATTTGATGTTCAGAAATAGATTGAGTAGACTTATATGCACTTGTCATATAAATTTCTCTAATTTTGCTGGACAAAGTCACCCGGGTGACTACATCCTAGTAACTGAATTTAAAATCTATCTTCATATTCCTTGGGAGTCTAATTATAGGCTTCTTCCTTTTGGATCTCATTGTCAAATTTTGTATCTTGTCAAGTTGTAGGGTTTGAATGCAACAATGAATAAATGATCTTCAATCTTCCTCCAATCTTCTTTAGATATGAATCCTACACATTTAAAGAGACAGGAAGGGTTGTTCCATATGGGGGCTTGCCTCATTCAAACACCATGTTGGTGTTTCCACCTCCACAATGGAAAAGTTGATGAAAGAGAGCTTATCCTTTTGAGGGATAGAGGCTAAATGACAAATGAATGATGAATCAACAATGGACTTCAACTCACCACTCAAATCTAATTTCCTTGAAGGATTGAAGTCATTCACATCACCTCAAGGCTTGATTGCAAATTGGATTGATTTCTTGGAAGACCTACAAGGGTTAGTCCTCACAAACAAAATGACAACATAAACATGAACAAACTCACATAAAACTTGACATGGTGCTTCAATATTGAAATTTTGCACTAAATATGCTCTTGACTGCTCTTGAATTGATTGATAATTCTCTTGATAAATAATTCTTGCTAGATGATTTCACTTATTGCTTATTTTCCACTTAGTTTTCAAATGATGCAATGACTAGGTATTTATACAAAATAATTTTAATTTCCTGAAAATTAAATCCCAATAGCCGACATTTGACATTTGAAATTGAAATAATAAAATTCCAACTCTAAAATATTAAAAATTGGAGGCAAAATAGGGGGACCAAGTTTCCCAGGGCGACTATGTCCCAACCCTATTTTGGGGGTGTAAAGTGTCAAGAGTAAAATATTAAATTTTTGCCTTGGTTTTGTACATGGGTTTTCTTGATAAATGTTCAAATGGGCTATGGAATGCATAATTAAGGACATTGGATGTACAATTAGGTCCATGTACTTAGGAGGGAGAAAAATATAATGTGAAATTATCAAGGGTGACAATTTACGATGCTAGACATAGTGACTTCATGTCATTTTTTGTCCCACTTCATTTTCAGTGGCCAAATATGTGCTCACATTCAATGATGACTTCTCCAAGTGCACATGGGTTTAATTTATTAAGTACAAGAGTGATGTCTTTAATTATTTTGGGATCTTTAAGGTATTTATGGAGAAGAAATTTGTTCTTTCTATCAAGCGAATATGCACAGATAATGGGGGGTATGTCAGTCAAGCTTTCAAGGACTTTTGTATTTAGCATGGTCTACAACTTTAGCTTACAATTCCCTACACCCCTCAATGAAATGGTGTTGTTGAGCGAAAGAACATAACTTTACGAGAGATGGCTAACTGTATGATTTAGTCATGAGATATGTATTCTTCTTTTTGGGCTGAGGTGGTTAATTGTTTCAATTATATTTAGAATTGTATGCCTCTCAAGGTATTGCAACATATGACTCCTAAGGAGGCTTGGTCCCATGTCACACTCGATGTATCTTCATTCAGAGTCTTTGGTAGTGAGACTTGGGAATTCATTATTGAATCTTAGTGGAAAGATATGGAGAGGAAAATCTAACCACTCATCTTTTTTATCTATTGTGAGGATGTTAAGGCATATAGGTTACTTGATCTTGATTCTAGATATGTCTTATTCCAGTAGGATGTCCAATTTTAGGATCACTTTCCTCAGATGGATTCTTCATCACAAACTTCTCCCTCATTACCTAGTACTCTCTCTTCATCTCTTGAGGATTCCTTTCCTCTTGAGGATGAGGATGATTCTCTAGCTATCCCTCCACCTCCAAATATTCAACCTTTACCCAAGTGGGACCACAAAACTATTGATGCAGTTGGATCTTTGGTAGGTGATCCTTTAGAATCCCATCACACTCATGCATAGACATTAGGAGTTAGTCTTTTGAGTCATACCATTTCAAATGATCCTCATAAGTTTTCAAAGGAAGTTGGTATTCTTGAGTGGGATAGTGCTAGGTTAGATGAGTATTCTTCATTAATGAAGAATAATACTTGGGATGTAGTTCCTCTTCCTAAGGTAAGAAAGTTGGTTTCGTGCAAGTGGGTGTATTGTACCAAATATACTACAAATAGATCTATTGATAAGTTCAAGGCTAGTCTTGTTGAAAAGGGGTTCTCTCAATTCAAAGGCATTAATTATTTTGAGACCCTTTCCCATGTTTCTAAGATAAAATCTATTCTCCTTGTAATTTCACTTGCAACTTCATAGGGATGGACAGTATACCAAATGGATGTGAAGAGTGCTTTCCTTCATAATGATCTTCATGAGGAGATTTGTATGGAGCATCCACATGGTTTTATTATGGAAAATTTTCTATTTTTAGGCTCTATCGTTCATTATATGGTCCCAAATAGGCTCCTTAGGCTTGGTATGAGAAGATGGACACTTTTAAGCTTTCTTTTGGCTTCACACAATGTCATTTCGATCCTACAGTGTACATTCAGAAAGAGGAGGGTGATTTTTTATCCTTATGTTATGTGGATGATTTTATCCTTACAAATGGTTCATCCTCCATGATCCAGAGTGTTCAATGAGCTTTAATGGAGAAGTTTGAGATCAAAAATCTCTACCTTCTACACTACTTTCTTGGTTTACAGGTTATTTTGTCTTTGAATGGGATTTCCATATTTTAGAAAAAGTATGCTCTTGGCATGCTTCAAATATTTGGCATGCTTGATTGCAAACCTTCCCCCACACCATTTTAGTCAGGTGGTTTATTGTCTTCCACTTGTACTACTGCTTCAGTAGATGCTACATTATACAAGCAGTCGGTTGGCAATCTTTATACCTAACACATTCACATCCTAATATTTATTTTATGATTGGTCTATTCTCTCAGTTCTCACATGATCCACATGAGTGTCATTGGTAAGCTTCCAAATGTATTTTGAGATATATTCAGGGCACCTCACATTATGGTATTCACTATACATCAAGAGATTCTCGTATAGTTGGCTTCACTAACTTAGATTGGGCTAGTGATTTCAATGATAGGAAGTCCACTTCTGGATTTGTTTTTTTTCCTTGGTTCTAACCCCATTACATGGTCTTGCAAGAATCAATATTTTATTGCATTATCATTGACAAAAGTTGAGGATCGTGTAGCATTTTTGGCCAGCCAAGAGGTTTTGTGGCTTTGTTAGTCATTAACTGATTTTGGTTTTCCTCTTGACAATCCCACCATTCTTTGGTGTGACAATCAAAGTTCCATTCACATTTATCTCAACCTAATGGAGCATCAATATATTATGCACATATAGATCCACATGCACTTCATACAGTAGTTAATTCAAGATGGTTTTCTCACCTTGGAGTACATGCCTACAAAGGAGCAATTTGCATACATCTTCATGAAACCTTTGGTATTTCCTCATTACCTCCAGTTGTGATTGATGCTTAGGGTGAATGAAGTTGTCCTTGGTGGATCTTCATGAGGTCTCATGTTGGCAACACAAGGACAGACAACTGAGAGGGGGGGTGAATCAGTTGTCTCAAAAATTAAACTTATTAAACTTATTCTCAGATCTGATAAATAAACATGAAGGCATAAACCATCACCACATCGAAAACACACATAACACCAAGATTTTTTACGTGGAAACCCTGTTAGGGGAAAAACCATGGTGGAGGTTAGTCCACAATATTATACTCTATTAAAAGTATAAAATAATTGTAAGTGGGAATGCACATGCATTCAGGCACACTACCTAGAGCTAACTACTCAAATACAAAAGGCTTACTGCCCAAAGGAAGACACACTATCTTACAGAAAAAATTGGATTACATCAACAAGATTTTTAACTAAGAAAATAACATTTGCTAATGCCTGATTACAATTTTGGTTAAGCACATAAACATTTTCTCACTCTTCTTCACACTTTACTTCTACCTTCAAGAGATTAGAACATTATTCGCGCACAACACTCACACATCCTTCACACACACACCTCCAAATGGTATAAAAAATTGCTCATATATATCCGCAACTAAGGATAACAACATCTACATGTCGGCTTCAACAAAATATAAAATGATTACAAACTGTCGGCCCAATCCATAAACAATTTTCAATGCACACTGATGGAACCTTAACTCTTATGTCCCATCTTAAACCCCTGTTGCATTTAGAAGGGTTTTAGGATTTGTTTCCACGAAATCAAATGAGTGTTCTATTTTACTGTTGACTCCCTATTTCCCATTGTCGGTCACTACTTTAATATTTTCTATTAGGCAGTTGGTTCCCTCATCATGAGTTTAGAGAGCTTTGTTATAATGATTTTGGGGTTCTTAAGTTTTTTTATCTATCATATCATCCTAGGAATTCCCCTCCATTAAAGCAACTTATTGAGTATGTTCCTAAAGGTTTTCACTTAAGTTTAGTCAGCCTTAAGTCTTTATCGCTTATCATTGATCACTTTTGAAATGTATGTTTTAAATTAGTGACAAGCGATGAGGTAATATCTTTTGATATTGCTCATTGTGAATTGATCCTTGAACTTTTGTTTGCAATTAGTGATGAGCGAGGTTCTTAAGAGATCGTGAATCGCTAATAATTTTTGAATTCTTAAAGTTATAATAGCAATAAGCGATGACCTCTCACTTTATGATCACAGTTTCATCTCTCATCGCCAATTTGTCTTGAAGAGATTGTTTGCAATTAGCGATGAGTGAGATAATGAGTTCCCAATTATATCGCATCTCGTAGATTTGTTTTAAGCGCTAAGGTTATGATTAGCGATGAGTGATATGGTCCCTTATGAGGAGTTTTCTCTCACTAACTCGACTACATCCTATTTGTGATATCTTTTATGCCATTGATTGTTATGCAAGTGTACGTGTCAAACTGTGGTGCTTACATCTCTTGTCACTAATGGAAGTCAAGATGCAAAGTTGAACTAGCAAGGAGTGATGGATATGGATGAGACTAAGAAACCGGCCTTAGATCTAAAGGGCTAAGATTTTGTCGCATGAGGCACTTGCATTGCTGATAAAGATGGACGAGAACAAAGTAAATCAGCATTTGGCGACAACTGCTACATGAAGAGGCAACATGGAAGAATCCTAAGGATTTTGTATAAAGCAGAAAGAAAAGTAGCGAGGTGGATTATTGACCATTGATACAATTTTAAAGTTGAAGGATCAACGATCAAGGTTTAAAACTGAATGGCTAATTGTTAGTTTGCTCGCGCGAGCTTACTATCAAATATTAATGGTGACATGCTCCCCTCTCGGTTGTAAAAAAAAGTAGATATCTAGTTTATCATGCATCCTAATTCACTGGATGGTGGAAAGAATACCAGAGACCGAAGAATTTGCAAGGAAAGCTCTAGAAATTATCTACAACTAGAGTGACAGCTTTCATCCAGGTAAGCAAAAATGATACTTCTTTTTAATTAAGATAGTAAGGTGAATGCCCTTGAAAGCTGATAAAAAAATTGGTGGAAAGTGAAATTTAGTCTTTTCTAGTGATTTCAATTTGATAATTGAGCACTATCTAAATTGTGAAGAAAGGTGTCATGTTCAATAGTAGAGTTTTATCCTATCATAATTGTGAAGGGTTTTGTTTGGTCGTAAGAAATTGTAAACCCTAGTCTTCATTTGTGTTACAAGCATGAGTGACCCAGAGCCTAGTGAATCCAGTGTTAGACCAAAAAGGAAACCAAAGCAAAAGAGGGTAAAAAGACTTAAAACTCAACATGCTTCAGCTAAAGTTGAGCCCAAACCAGTAGCTATGTCTAACCCTTTGCCTGGTACCCTTGTGGCTTCCACAAGGTCTAGAAGTGCAAAGAAGGAAACAAAAAAAATTATGCAAGAAACTTTTGGAGGTATCAAAGACGGAGGGTCATGAATTGATAAAAGGCCCACAAGACAAGTTGTTGCTACCACTAGGTTGATCAATAATGCTGGTGAAATTGGTGATAAACCCCAGCCCCAGAGTGGATGGCAATTGTTTCGGTATGCTTTCAATAGGAAAAATTCCAGTAAGCCTACATGTTATTTGTGGAGATTGAACCTGGGAAGGTTAGTGGTACCAAATGTGTTTATGGAAGTTGATTTAATGATGGAGCTAGCAAGGCACTATGACCCTTTTGAGTGTGAAGAATTTGAAGATTATTTCAAAAACACTTATTATTGTCTGAACCAAGTGCTAGCTCAGGATTTTGAGTTACAATAGCCCCTGATTTGTTGGTATAGGTAGCATACATACAAGAATATAATCGAAACACTGGTTTTGATTATGCTAATTTTGTTGCTCAACAAATGCATGAGGATTTTCTCAATTTGAAAAAGGAATTGATCCCTTTATCTTTCCCTCATTATTCCTTATTGATGCACATACTCTTGTGGGAAGGAAATTATGAGTGGAAAATGAAACTAAATTTGAGGATTATGAATAGTGAAAATGAGGCCATCCCTATGAAAATGTGGGCATACATTTGGGATCAGGATTGCTCCAATTCTAACTACATCTTGTTTTCCAATGTT
>VDFB02325577.1:0-64802 GCA_007258455.2 Sequoia sempervirens
GTGCTCTGATACCACTGTAATGAACACCCCTAATTTTTTTTTTGTTCTAACCCCGAGTTTGCTACTTGCTGTTTGTGAAATGTTTGAAGTGTTTGCTTTGCTTTTCATAGGTTTTCACATTTATATTTGATTTCTCAATGAAGTACATAAACAAAAATGTAATGAATATAAATTTGCTTGCAAGAGACACTTTCAGAAAGCTAAGGAGTTTTGATTTAAATATAGAAATATTTCCATTCAGCATAAGCAACTTACAAAATACATATTATAATATTTCAGACCTGAAAGAGACTGTCCCACAACTATAGGATGTTTTCTTGAGAGCTAAGCACCACCAATAGACTCCAGCCAATTTGCTGACAAGTAATGAAGACCAAAGTCCTTCAACTAATCATCAAAGAGCGAACTGAAGATGTCTTTCCCAACACTTAAATTTCTGTTCAAGGCACCCCAAGGCCGTACCATCTAAAAAAGTAAAGCAAGCAGCAAGGAGACCCCTTTCAAGGCCAACGTCCATAAACGTAGAAAAGGTCTTTCATCACATTGACTTCCTGCACTCCCAACGCAGCAAGAATAGCCACCTTTATCAACCTCAAGCGCCTAACCAGAAGCTGGTTCAAATTGAAACCCAGCTACAAAAGGGTCGTACCACAGCAAAAGGGCGATTTGCTCTAGTAAATTTGATTCTTCATGGAAAAATACAATCTTGTGCTTGTTAGAATCGCCATTAGTAGGAGCTTCCTTTAGGGCAACACCCAAAATGATACAAAAATTCTTCTCAGAGTAATGAGTGAAAATGTGGGGTTTAGGAACAAAGCAAAATGCCCAAAAATCAATAAAATCACCACCAAGAAGAGTTTATTCCTCACCAAATTCAATACCATACATCACAAGCCAAAATCACACAGTCCACTTCAAAACATGATAAAAAATCTTCATTCCAAAATCTGAAACTGCGACTTGAAAGCACCAATAAGCCTCTAAATGAGACCTCCAAAAACCCTCCTGATGTTGTCTTTCAAACACGGGGAGAATGTGATCTCCAGAGGTTTTCCTCTCTGCAAACCCTTGTTTCCTCCAAAGCCAAGCTTCTAGAGAAAGACCCGTACAATTTCATAATCCAAGCATAAGAAAATATGAAGCTCTTTCTCCCCTTATATCTCCACTTCCAACACCAAAGAATAGGGTTTCTTTTTAATAGTTAATTTGTTTTATTTTTAACTCCTTGATAAAGTTAAGTCACTTTATAATACTCACAAAGTGGGCGCTCATCTCCAAGACTAAAGTGACTTTAAATAATATTTCCCATTTGACTTTAGTGGTCTTTTAATAATATTTCATTTTAGTCACTTAGCCAATATAACCCAAAGTCTAATATTAAATAAACATTAATAATTTATAGACTTTAAAACGGAGGCTCATATGAACTCAGAATTTAGTGGTCTATAGACCGTTGGAAAGGTCTTGCCAAAATGCTTCATCTCCAACACTGAAAATCCTAAAATAGCCAGAAACCCTAATTTGCCAAAAATAGCAAGTTCGGGCCTAAGCAATCAATTCCACCTCCAGAAAGTGCCAAACTGAAGATCACAACGAAACCCCGCCAACAATCCCCAACAAAACCATCCAAGTCACCGAAACAGTGTCCAGACTGACACTTACTAAAAATATTAAGTATGGTCAAGACGTCTGAAATCCCTTTGGAAAGTGTCATACAACTCCATTGGATCACCTAAACACAATGGCGACATCGAAATACTCCTCTGATTAGGCTGTCACCAACCTAGAAAGTCAGCTCCTATTGTGCTGCATGAGAACCCGAAAATGGGGACATTACAAAAGCCAAGATAAGAGAAGGGCAAAGCTTATTGCAAGCTTTAAGCTACCTAACGCAAAATTGGGCATAACTTACTTGGTTTGAGTGCTGTTTGAAAATGGTTTGAAACCAAATGTTTCCTATGTGTTCAAGGTTCAATTTACCATGTTTGAAAACCAGAAAATCCATAACTCATTTTAGTCCCCAAAGCTACTAATTCATAAGAAAGTGTTCATCTCTTATCCATTTGACAATGACATGCAAAATTAATCATCACTCCTAATTTTTGGACATGAGTAAGACAATTATTCCTCGAATGATTCTTGTTAAACAAGCATGAAAATGATATTTCATCATAATACATAAGTTTCATTACAACTTAAAAGGAAATTAGATATAGACATACTGAAATTAGGGCTTTCCACATCATATAATTCCATTGCAAAACAAGATATCGTTCTAACCCATAAGATGATAAGTGCAAGATTACTATGGTACTCTCATCTCATATGTAGATAGTTTACAAATGGTTGCAAAGATAGAGCATAACACTCATACAATTTAAGCCACTAGAGTAGAAATGTCCTTAGTTATACTTTTCTCAGCAACACATCCATAAAGATCTACAACAACATGAGACGTGCACATTGCATGCTGTCCAACGCATCACCAACAATCCACCATGTGGGATCTTGAGGCCCACCCATCTAATCTAGGAGGTGATGATTGAGCAATCGTGCAAACACACCAAACAAGGTAGGTGACACAAGAACCATTCAAGTTCAATACATCTACTAAGAATGCATGTACTAGTCACAATACCAACCAATGACATGCAATGGGAATGGTGATAACCACCAAAACATACGATGAGGACAAAAACACATCTCATACATAGAATTCCCATCAAATCATACATGAAGGTTCAACAACACCAAATCAATGTACTAATAGACACATCACAAACTCCATTTGGATACAACTCAAACCAACATCAATAGAAAGAGGGTGTAGGTCATAAGACCAAGGAGTGACATTATTACAGTTCTCCAAACTCAGTGGAAAATGAGGGCACACATCTACCCATAATGGATGGTTCTCAAGCAAACTAGCAATTGGGACAAGGCCCTAGACCCAAACTTATTCCTCAGGGCACCAACTAAATGGCCTTGTCTACATATCCATATAGGAATTAGAAGCTTTTTAATTTCTTCCATACACATGAATAAGGCGAAAGCGAAAAACTCAAATTAGCCTTGGCAAGGAAAATGAGGTACAATCATGACACACGTTGCCACAAGATAGCTAATCTCATTTTTCCTAAGGAGACTTCTTGTCATGCAAAATAAATAGATTATACATTGGTCTATATTCCAATTTTCAAAAAAAAAAAAAACAAGAACGATCCAAATGGTCAAATCCACCATTAATGAATGTTCAATATCTTCAAATTTTAAAATACAAAATTTTTAAAAATGGAGAATACTCTTTAGAGAATAAAAATGAGATCACACTTTTCATGCCACATAACATTTCAATTTTTCTTTGCCATAGTTCTAGCATAAAATGCAATTTAAAAAAAAAAAATGAGAACCCTACCACTATAAAGTGCACAAGCAAATCCATAGCTTTTAATCCAAATTTATCCTTATAGAAAGAAAGCCACGTGCAACCACCTACTATGGGCATGGCCAAAACATGAAAACCATTCAACAATTGCATAGTTCTAAAATGGAAAATACCTTAATCTAGCAAGATCACAACAATGCAAGTTACCTCTTTTTGAAATTCTCTTCCAAGATCCAAATCCAAGTTCCAAGCACACACACAAGATTTTCAAGCAAAACCATTTTGAAAATAAAAAGATCAAGCCATGGAGGAGAGGAGAGAGTAAAAACCACCAAAAATGAACAAGTGAAGAAAATAGCCTTTCTTTTTTCCTTATGGCAAAAATACCTAGACCACAAGGTCACTTTTCCTCTTTTCACACTCAAAACTAGTTACTTCCAAAAACAAATATTTGCAATAGTTATTTTCATATTAGCTATTTTCATTTCAAATAACTGATGATTAATATCTTTTAAAATAAATCTACTTAATCTTCTAAATTTATTTTGGCAAATGCATTTAAATCTATTAAATAACACCTTATTCACTAAGGCGACTTTAACTCAAAAAATCTATTAAGCTCCTTTTCTCTCATTTGCATAATAGTCAGTTTGCAAGCACTTGCTGTAATGTCCCCAATTTTGTGAGCATCAGAGTTCGGTGGATTTAGCCTATTCCTGGCCCTCGTAGGCTACTATGTCTGGTTAGAGGGTCTCTTTTGGCGATAATCAGAGGAATCTCTCCTTCAGCATCTCGTGTGGGTTCAAGTAGCCTTCAGTTGATTCAGTTTTGTATACTTACTATTTATAGTAAGTCAGCCGGCAAGCAATTCTATTTATAGCAGGGCACCTGAAATTCACATGTTGGCAGTATCGATTCCCAAATTCAATTGAGTTGATGAAATAAGGAGTTTTGCCTAAATTATAATGTTTAATTATTATTAAAGGTGACTTTAATAATAATTAATATTTTAATATTATATTATAACATTATATTTGCACTTTATGACTTGAGGGTCCATTCATCATTAAAGAGGGGGCCATTTTAATTAATTACTTGGGCGCCCTTTTCAAGGATATATTTTAATATTCCAAAGTGCAAACATTTTATTTTAAAATGTTTTAAAAGGCAAAATAGAGGGAATCAGCCTATTATCTTTTATCCCACATTGGTGAGAAAAGTGTATGAGCTCCTCCAGGAAAAGTATAAAAGAATCTTAAGGGGCTCATTTGAAGGATTATTCGGAATTGATTATTTGATGTTTGGTTTATGATTTCTCTTTGGCGTTTGGAGAAGGGAGCCCTAGGGTTTCTGCCAGCATATCGGCTTTGGAGAACGAAAACTCTTCATTGTATCAGCATTTTGAGGTTGTGGAATATCAGCTGAAGGTGCTCATTGTTGGCTTCATCCAGAAGTCAAGTCTATGCTTCATCAGATTTATTGCTTCAGATCTACAGGAGATTGTATTTCCGGGTATGCACATATTTGTAAAAGCTTTGAAGAAAAATCAATAAATTAATTGCATTGCTGCAGTAGGGTTTATGTTTACATTTCTTGTATTTGTTTTCTTGACTGGCAATCTATGAGAAAATACAAAAAAATTACAAACCCTTATCATTCAGCATAAAAATCAGAAGTAGAGAAAAGCAGGTCTCTTACACTTGCACACAAAGCAATTACACACTACAAGTTTCACAAATTTCGAAAATTCCAAAATTAACAAAGATTTGGATCTAGGGTTTATAGGGTAGAACAAGGCACATCTTGCAACTCCTAATTGAGTGAGATGGAAAACAATAACATACATTTACTTAGATCAATTGTCTCCCAATTAGTTATTGTTGGGGATGCCTACACACTTAGTGAAAACATTAGGCATATTTGCACAACACAAGGAAAGTCAAACCACAACATAAAACATCTAACATGGACATGTATTCAAGAAAGGAATTCTTCCATCTCGCAAAATACATCATAATATTAAAATGTGACACCTATCCAAATCACATTAACTCCAAACTACATCTTATTGAAGATCATTTACAATAAACATGACCTCTATAACAAAATATGCAGATTTAATCAATTCACATATGATTATCAAATTCACTCATAAAGTTGAATCAAAACAATAACTTATTTCAATATTCACTTATGAAAACAATGAATCTGAATAAGTTGCATAGGTTCAAACATGATATAACAACATAAGCTATCAATAAGCATGTAGACAGAGCATGGCATGCTAAAAAATCAGACATAGAATCTCCTTCAAACACATGTCAACTGTTAAATTTAGTGATCAGATTAAATGCACAGAAAATTAATTCAAAAAATCAACACAAGACACAGCAGATACCCTGGGAAAACCCTCCTCTTGAGGGAGAAAAACCCAGCACTAATATATCTCTTATATATTAATGATAGAACAAATAATCTCCTTTACAATAGGCCGATATGAAGGCCAGAAGATGCACAACAATCTGATGAATACTCAGTAATACAATGAAGCAATCTGCAATCAAATAACTCGAACTTCTGCTCTTGAATTGAACTCGCATATGAAGAACTCGAACTGGATATGAATGAACTGAATGAATGATCAACAAATGAGTGAATCATCGAATATATATACAAGGTTTGAGAGAGAATGCGCCTCTTCAAATGTTTTCCAGTCGGCCTTCACCAAGAGTCGGCCACCAATAATAAATGATGCCTTTTCATGGAAGATCACGCCTAGGAAAATCGCGACTAATGGAGCATGAGGTCGGCCTCATTCAAGATGCAACTCTTCATTAATTCGTGCCACTTCATAATTAAATATAACAACCAATGAATGTATTATAACAACCAATGAATGTGTCTCTTCAAAGATCGATATCATATAAATTAAATAGCCATAGGCTATAATTTAATTTATCTCAAATGTAGTAAGGGAGATCGCTGGAAGAAGACCCCGACGCTGCCATAAAACATCAACATCAACTAGTTCTACAATATGCTATAATCCAAGCAATACTAGTGTGAAATTGACTTGATGATGTTGAATGAAATATGAGTTAAACAAGTATAAATGACTTTGGCAGAAATGATGTAAAGGTGATTACCTTATAATCTGTTTTATGATTTGAATGCTATTCCAAGTTTTCATTTAAAATTGTCTTCCGTCACTTTGAAGCTGTAGTAGATGTGTTTGCTGTAACCCAAGCAATACTAGTGTGAAATTGACTTGATGATGTTGAATGAAATATGAGTTAAACACGTATAAATGACTCTCACAGAAATGATGTAAAGGTGATTACCTTATAATCTGTTTTTTATGAGTTGAATGCTATTCCAGGTTGTCATTCTAAAATTGTCTTCCATCACTTTGAAGCTATAGTAGATGTATTCATGTTTAAGTAAAGGCCTACTTTGAAATGTAATGTAAACTACAGCACATAAAGAGTTTGTGCAATAGTTCAAGAATAACTCATTATCTACTTGGAGAGGAGACTATTTTAAAAAACTATTGCTAGCCATTGCATTTATGGATTTTTTATAAAAATATCAAGAATAACATCACTTGATATGGGTCTCATGTATATAAAAACTTCACGTGGTGATCTAATACAAGAAAAAGGTTGCCAATGAAGTCTCTACACTTATTACATTTATTATTTGGAGTCTAATGTGCAGCCTATGATGATTGGGAGCAACTTTACCTAACCAAATATGATGTCTTAAGTTGTCAACCTCCACTCGTGCTAGACCTTACTTGGTTAGCAACCCAATTATTGCTTGAATATTTTAATTAAAAACAAAAGAATGCATTGAAACAAAGTTATAATTAAAGAGGTAGAGTCTATAGGCAGGTTTGTTCACACAACAAGAAGCAAGAATCTATTTGTCAAATAGACCATTACATATATTTTAGTAGAACTACTTAGATTTTAATAGTGACCTAACAAGATGCATGATAGTTTTCCATGGGTAAAGAACACACAAAAGATTGCCATTGCTTTGCTATATTATAAATGATTAAAAGGGAATAAAGTTTCTACCAAACTACTAGAGTCAATTCTTGAATGGAATGTGAATCTAGACACTAAAATTGATGCAATTACATTTGTCGACAAGTTTATAAGGCTTTGTAATTGAAAGGGAATTTTTATGGATTCATTTTTCATTGAAACATAGTTCCACATTCTTTAGAAAATTAAAGTTCTTATCATGCTTACAAAATATATACATTGTTGGTTTGCAGGTTGAAAGCAATTTCATCTTGACAACCAAGCTCACTATAGAAGGGCCTCTTAGATTGAAAGAAGAGTATGTTGAAGGAGTAATCGAAATGCCAAATGTTCCTGTAAACTCTATACCTACTCAATTCAAGGATACATATGGGCAAGTTCTTAATGCACTTGAACAACTTCCTACTCCATTCAAGGAGACATTGTCTAATGGAGTAAAGATCCCTCTGAGTATGTACATTCTTTTTATAAGTCTCTTTATTCTTTTTTACTTGTCTGTACACCTGATGCATATTCAATTATGGTCTCCTACCATCTAGATTTCTTATGACTAAAAATGATCCATAGTAGAAATGAAACTATCAAAGATATGTTCTTAGGATATGCTATTTTTTAAACAATATATCTAAGTGGAGAGACTCATGATTAGACTACAAAGAAACATGGGAGAAATATGCATTGACATGCTTTAATAACTCATATACTTAAGAAATCTAAAGAACCTCATTGATTATCAAGCCATAATTGTATCTCCCATAATTATAATTAATAAGGGCGAATTCCTTTAGAACTTTAAAGTAGTGTTCCATAGGGATGTGTCCGCCCTCAAATTTACCAATTTTGGGGATGGGGATATCACCAAGACTTGGGGATGGTTGGGAAGTGTCTTCCCACCATCCCTCCACCACCACCACCACTACCAAAAGGAAATGTCCTTAGGATGTCTTCCTCGAAGAGGGCATGTCTCCCCTTATTGGAGACATTGGGAGAACTTCTAGAAGTCCTTGAGTCTCAAGGGATGAAATAACCCTAGGGTTCTTTCAAAAGAAAAACAAAGTTTGATCTAACTGATTCACGTTAATCCTCCAGCACATGATTATTTCAACAACAACTAATTCATTTTACTCAAGAATTCCAGATCATCCAACAACAATTACTTTCACCCAAAGTAGATAATATTGTATTGAAATCTGAACCCAAACATTAATGTGTACTGGGGTAAATTTACACATACAGCTTGTTGGTCACTATTGTTTTAGGGCAAGAAACTACCAATACAAGAGCTGGAGATCTGCCCAGATCAGCAGACCTTGTGAAATTAGTGTTAATTAACCTTGTCAACAGTAAATCAAACCCCCCACCATTGTATTGTAATCTGCCCAGAACTTGTTGCAGGTGGAAAAAATGCCAGATCTGAACCCTTCATGACTAGTTGTGGCTGGTATGTGATGCCTGATGGTAGCAACGACTAGTTTCCAGCAAATGGTGCAATGAAAACCCTAACCAGAGTGGTGATTCTCATGAAGGCAGGGTGAAAACTGGTCCAGAACTGAATGGGTTCGCTCCAAATGTGGAATCTATAGGTTATGCGGTTAGGTGTAGGACTTAGGAAACTCCTAGGTCAGCGAGCTCCTCCAATTCTTCTGTCCACTTGTGATGCAAACAATCTCAATTTAGCTCAACTTGCATATTCTGATCTGGAAATGCTCATAGAGGCTTGGGGTTTCGTCCTCACCTCAAATGGATTTGTAACAAAGGTTTGTATCCTTGTGCAAATCACTTAACTGGAAAAATCAGAAAAATGCCATGATTTTCAGATAAATTTGCCCAACAGCAACAATTGCATATATACTTGTTTGAACAAAGTTGGCGCCCCGAAAACAAGGCCTAGGTCTGTTAAAAAAATATTATTTTCAAAAATGAGCACCAAACAAGGGTCTGGTTATATTAGTATTTACAAATTAATAATTATTATTAATATTATTATTAGTATTTATTTAATATTAATCTTAGTGTTTAAAAACAATGTAGGAGTTGGATGTCGACCTCAGGGACATGATAATCCTCCCTCCCAAGATTGCTTGTCCTAAAGCAATTTCAGGCTTGGATGCTAAAAAATCTCCACTCCTTCCCATGTCGCATCCTCAAGTGGAAGATTCCTCCTTTTTACCAAGTATTCTGGAATAACCTTGCTCCTCAACTTCTTCTCTGTTATATCCATGATTGCCATGGGTTCCAAAATTAGTTTCCCTTCATCGTCAAGTGGTGGCAGCTCAAGTGATGGGTTCCAAGGGCCTTCTTCAAGCATGATATGTGGAAAATATTATGAATTCTACTATTTGCTGTTGGCTTCAGCTCATATGCAACCTCACCAATCCTCCTTATGATCTTATAGGGTCAATTCTAATCGGGGCTTTAACTTCTCAGCACTACTTCCTTTGAGGGTAGATTGTTTGTAAGGCTGTAACCTCAAGAATACCATGTCTCCTACCTCAAAAACCCTCTTAGTTCAATGGCGATTAACATAGACCTTTTTCTTGTTTTGGGACTGCTATAGATTCTCTTTGAGTGCCTTTACGATGTCTAAGCTTTGCTGAATCAAATATTTACCTCTTGGTACTCTACTATCTAAAGAATCAAATTCATGAATGAAACATTGTAACCATAGAGTGCTTTGAAAGGAGTCATAGACATGTGATGAGTACAATTGTAGCAATACTCCCCAATGTGCGGCCATTTGACCCATTTTGTTTGCTGCCCCGTAACATAGTTCCTCAAGTAACCTTCTATCCATTTGTTCACAATTTTTGTTTTCCCATCAGTTTGAGGGTGATAGCTAGTGCTTGGGGTCAATTCCATGCTTGTCAAACAAAAGAGCTCTTGCCAAAACAAGCTGATAAACCTGTTGTCCCCATCACTTACGATGTTCCTTGGCAACCCATGAAGTCTAAAATTCTCTCTAAAGAATAGATCAGCTACTTGTGGAGCCTTGTACTATGAAGAAATAGCATGAAAATGGGCATATTTAGTGAGCCCATCAACAACCACATAGATACAATCCTTACCTTGAACCTTTGGAAGATTTGTGATGAAATCCATGGAGATACTTTCCCAGTTTGGTTTGGAATGGGTAAGGGCTACAACAAACCAGTTGGAAATACATGCTTTGTTTTGTTTTGTTGGTAAACCAAACACTCCCTAACATGTTTCAGCACATCATTTTTGAGCCCTTTCCATGAAAAGTGTTCCTTTACTTGTATGTCTAGTAGTAACCTGGATGACCAGCAAGTGGTGTGTGATGACATGCTCTCAAGATTCTTCCCTTCACCTTTGATTTCGATACAAGGAACACCCTATCCTTGTATAGGATGAGCTCATCAACCACTTTGTACCTATCATCTTGTAACTTCCCATCCAAAATGTCAATAGCAAATGTGTTTTTGGCATATTCAACAATTATAGAAATCTTACAATCTGCAAATATATCAGTCATAGAGTAGAAATAAGGCTTCCTAGAGAGTGCATCAACCACCACATTATTTTTTCCCTTAACATACATAATTATAAAATAATAGGCTTGTAACTTACCCATTTTTGTTGTCTATCATTCAAATCCTTTTGATTGAGGAAGAATTTCAAGCTGTTATTGTTGTGCCCAATCAAAAAATTTGCTTCATCAAGGCATTTTGTAAAGAGTGGCCAAAGTCTTGTAAAAAATTTCATCAAAAGTCAAAATTTCTAAAAATAGAAAGTTTCCAAAAATAGACTTGATTCAGGGTTTGTTGTCAAATGGATGTTGGCAAAACTTTCTGATTGGTTGAAAATGCTTCCCAATCAAGTTGGTCCGGTTAGAATCGTCAAAAAGTCAGGATTTTTTTGGTGGGTTAATTTTTCTTTTTAGAAGGCGAAGCACAAGCTCCAAGGCCACCAATGGAGGATTACCTGCTACCAGGTATCGGATTCAAAGTCTCAAATGTTGTGCAGGCAACACCAAAATGTCAACGATTGTGTAATGTCCCCTTTTTGACGGGAACACTTAAACCCGAATCTTGCATTCAAAGTGTTTCTCAAAGAGACATTAGAAACATTGGAGATCAATAAATTTCAGTGATAACATCTAATAAGATTGAAGATGATATAAATATTTCATTCTTGTCAAAGGACAATTCATTTCCTTCTTGTTACTCACTATGAACAATTCTTCTATAATATATTTCATAAGTACATTAAGGTAGATGCTAAACATCTTCGCAGATCCCATAGATGAATTCTACTATACCATTTAACATCATGGCGAATGAATAGAGACATTATTACTTATAAATCTCAATAATTGCTGCAAGCATCATTATTGCATATAAACGTATATCTATATACATATATATATATGTTTATATATATATAAATATATAAACTATAATTATCATTAATTATCTATATATATATATATATATATTTTATATATATAGATAACAATATACATAATAACAATCATTCTAAACTCATATATATTTATTTTATTTTTATTTTATCTAAATATATTTTATTTTATATATAAATCAACAATCATATTAAACTTACTTATAATAACTATGAGGATAATGAATATTAACAGCAAAATACATCATTATATTCCCTAATGGAACATACCACAGTCTGCAGAAACCATAAGATAATCTTCTATAAATCATTTGCTGGTTATTCAAAGTACATATATGTTCTTCACTTTATTCCTTTGCTTAGGATATATTCTTATATCCCTTCATCCATCGATCTTTAACACTTAGAAGATATCATTAGTATGAATCAAATAAATAAGAATCTGTTTTCCCTTCGTATATTAAGAATCATTTTTGCTTATAAGGTTCAATAATTGCTACCAGCATCATTATTAGATAGTCGTAAATAATATATATTTATTCTATATAATCACTTCCTTATATATATATATATATATATAGGGGTGTTCCCACATTAATTATTCTACTTATATTTATTGGTACTTATATATACATTTATATAATTTACTTACTAATCAATAGATATAAATCTGTGTTGGATATTATTTATTCTTTATTTTCATTTTATCTGAGTGTGTAAAACACTTATAAATCAAACACTCATCCAATGCATACGTCTATTTTAGACAGCCATTGTTCAAATCTGAATTACCGAAAGGAAACTCTACTTACCCAAACTTACCTTATATTCATAGACATACCTTGCTTTCTACCTTGTGTCAGATTTAGGAGAAAGTTTCCAACAGAATACATCCCTCTTTATTCGTCAACCCCGATGGTGATCATTTGTTCTTCACAGCCATGTAATGTAGAAGACTTTCTTCTTTTTTTCTCCCATTGATCCCTTAAACTCCCCGATGCCTTTTCTTTGGTCGTAAGTTGACTTTCTTTTATAGCTGCTCTTGGGTCGTGACTCATATGAAGAGTCGTTGCTGTTCTTTAAGAGACACTCGTCCTTTTGAGTCACTTCGTGATAATTTATTTACTTTTGGACTGCCTTCGGTTTGCTTATGTTATATTTTATAATTTGTTTATTATCTCTATTTTGTTATTTTTATAAATTATTTTTATTCACTATTTCTTTAATTTTATAAGTTACATTTTATAATTTATATTATTTCTGATTTGTGAGGAATGTGACATCCATTTATAGAGTAATTATGATATTCATTATATCATAAATATATATTTTTTATTTTTATTTTTAATATTTATGACGTTATTTAGAATATTCATAATTTTAATATTGTTTTTGACAATTATAATTATGTCATGTCAAATGGATAACTATTTTAATTATGTTTATAAATGTCACGATGTCGGGGACATGACATCATAACACACATTGTAATTGCCAATTACACATGCGTAGCTAGATCACCAAGTATAATGTTTTTATTTTTCTTTTTCTTAGGTCTAGCCAGTAACATATCACACTTGTAATTGTCAATTACATGTGTTTCTAGATCATCTCATTTCCACTTGAGATAGTTATCACAAATTTATGTAACATATGCTTATTTCTAAAATATATCAAGCCCCGACTAACATCCATATATGCAATTGAATATTAGCCAAAGTTATGAGATTACTTTAGGAATTTTCCTCAAACAAAATTACTACCATCTTTGGAAGTTGTTCACACCCTAGATTAGCTAGATGATCCACAAAATACATCAATGAAGCTTGAGAGGAATTAATAACTTTCCTCTTTTGATACTAAGGCTTCTAGTATAGGATAAATCTTACCCAGTTCAACCACATGAGTAAATTCATTATCTGCTTGATCACAACCATAATTTTCCAAAAAATCTGCCACCATATTTCCTTCTCTGTATGTGTGCAATATTTGATATTTACCTATCTTATCAAGCAAGGACCATATTTGTTTAACAATATACTCCAACTTCCAATTCTAAAGCTTGTGATCCCCACATGCATTAATTAAGATTAGAGAATCTCCTTCTACTTGGATCATAGGAAGCTTAAAACTAAGAACTAATTTCAAACCATGCAAAAGAGCTTGAGCCTCAACAACATTGTTAGTCTCAGATATCAATTTAAAATATTTAGCACATAACACTAACCCTTTATGATCTCTTATAATCACCCCTGCTCTAGATAAACCTAGATTCCCTCTAGAGGCTCCATCTATATTTAGCTTAAAAATGCCTAAAGGAGGAGGTAACCAAACTATGGAAGCTCTATTTAATTTTTGAGAGTACTGATGAAGATTACGTTTTAGAGGTAGAGATAAGAATGTCCATGAAGACATCAAGTTTGAATCCCAATCAGTAAAAAGTGAACCCACATGTTTTTATTTATACACATGCATTTACTGTTTTAGATATTGACCTTTCCAATAATAACAACATCTGATCAATATTTAGTTTCTCTTTCCTAAAAATGCATCTATTTCTTGCCCACCAAATAGTCCATAAAACTAAAGATGGTATAATACTCCAAATACTTGCAAAAAATGAAGATTTATACAACTGAGGCCAACTAGAAAATAATTTCCAAACAGTGTTTGGAAAAACTGTTAGCCAATTCATTTTGGCCACAACAAACAACCAACAAACCTGTGCTACTAGAAACAAAAGGAAAAGATGATTAATGTCTTCCAGCCCCTAATCACAAAGCACACATTTGAAAGGAACAACTATCCTTAGTTTTGCTAACTTGTCACTTGTAAGAATTTTATTTTGAATTGCTAGCCATGAAAAACAACCTGCTTTAGGAAAAAATTTAGAGTTCCAACAAAACTAATATGCTCTTTGATTTGACATTTGTAAGGAAGCTTGAGAAATCAATTTGTACCCCTCTTTAACTGTATAGCAACCTATTTTTGCTTTAAATCCATATTTACCAAAGACAACATGGGCAATTGTGGCTTTAATCTCATGATTTTCACAAAATGGACATTGTGAAAGTTATGATCTTTTTTTACATAAACATCTAGTTTGAAAACATAAGCAAAAGACAAGTGTTTGTGGTAAAATTAATTCATTTAAGCAAAGATAAATTGAAAAATGAACCCCACATGACTATTTGGAGACTAATTGCTCCCATTGAAAAACCTGATCTTCCAGGTGCTATAATTCAACCAAACTTTGAACTCATAAACGGTGAACAAATAGATCTCATTAGCAGTTTGAGAACCTTCATTTTTGAAAACAAGGAAACAAACTCACAATAGAGAAACGCAACAACCATTTTAGACAAAGAAGAGGAACACGTTGATATTGAGGCTGGAAGGCCCTTATTACCACCACCTGTGTGGCAATAAATATCTTCCCTTTCTTCCATACACTTAAACTATTCCGACATGATCTCACAAAAAATTAGGATTCCTAAGCCAAAGTCTACAGGTCCTCATTTTAGACTTATACATCTCACTCCAAAAGCTCTTAAGAAACACATTTGGGCAGTTCACAAAAAGATAAACAAGTTGGTAGAAAATTTTTATAGACACGCTTTAAGGTATAGTTTGGAATCATTTGCATTATTTTGGAGTCAAAATCATGGTCTTTTTCATGATACTCAACTCCTCTAAATGATTCATAAAACAGTGAAACTTCATAGAGGAAAATCACCAGCATTCCCCTTCAGACGTAGGAACCGTAGAAAAAAGTATAATCATAAGTGGGCATCCATATTCTATTGCAATCATTACACTTTGTTGAGAAACTTTTATGCCTGAGCTAGGAGAGCCTGAACAGGTTTAAACATTCCCATTTGTCCTCTCATTTTCTAGGATTTGAACATTTTAGAGGTCTACCATCATTCTGACTACCGTGGTTTTTCAAAACAAAAGGTTCACTTTAGGTCAACATTGGGTCCAACATTTCACTCACCTCTTCATCACATTTTATCTTTCACCTCATCTATCTTTACAAAATTTCAAATACACGAACACTTTCAGACTTAAAACATCAAACCAACTTGCTACCTTAGTTACTTTGTATGTGAAATGTATCCTTTTTCATACACTTAGTTGAGATAGTTATCATTTGTGAACTAGTTTATCTTTAAGGTCACAAGTCTACCCTAAATATTTCTAAGTTCATTATCATCCTTTATTCCAACATCACAACATCATCTTTTTGAAAGTGTAGCTCCTATCTCTCCAACATTTGTAACACTAAGTTTCACACAGGATTTCACAACTCCATTAAAAGAGCTAAGTCAAACTTACATACCTAGTCTTGCAACCAACTGTTGTGCCCTTAGCACACATGCCCCGTTCGAAACGGGGACCCTCTTTTCTTTCGCCTTGTCGGGTCATTTTTGTCACCACCTCGTTTTGCATGCCCCCCTTTTTGGTGTCCCGTATGGTCAATGTTGCTTTAAAGTCCTACCATAATTTGACCATACCTTCCCCTTTTAATTTTGTCATGTTCTGGTGCTTCGCAGAGTCCCTCTGGCAGTTTGACCCTACCAACGGCCCCAGGCCCTGCCGGGCCCCGGTGTTCGGGCTTCCCTTGCCGGGTTTCCCCATTGCGCCTGCCATTCCCAATGGCACTCGATTCGCATCCTCCCAGACCCTGGGGTCTGAACTCATGTTCTCCATCTACAATCTATGGAAATCTCGACGACTATTTAACCCTCCGGGCCCTAGACCCTGGAGTTCTGCTCCCGGGGTTTCGAGAGTGTCTCGTTGTTCCTCATGGTGAACCTCTGGTGGCGTCCCACCTTCCGAGTCCCACCACCATATTTACCATCTAAGGAGTTTGCAGGAAATCCTGACTACCATCGGGTGTTCTGGGCCCGATCTTTTGGAATTCTGAGTCCATAATTCTGTGATGGTTCCGTTGTCTCTAACGGCAGGTCTTTGGCAGAACTCCGCCCTCTGGGCCCTGACTCTCTCTGCTACCGCCAACCCAACTGAGTCGAAATCTTCAAGCGTCCACTGTCCTGCACCCCCCGGCTATCAGACCCCAGGTCTCTCGCCGCCATTGTCAATTTTCAAATTCACCAACCTTTCTCTCATTGTACCTGCATTTAATAGGGTCATTAATGGCGATTAGGGGTATAAAAGACTCGCTCGAGCCTGTCATTATCACTTGACAGAGTTGCAGAGCGATCAGAGAACTTGCTAGAGGAGCCCACCATCTTCGACACCTTCACACTCATCGCTCTCATTGTCACTTCATCGATCGTAAGTGGATCCCACATCTCTCGCATCAAGTGTTTGAGGTAAGTCCTCCGTTCACCCTCTCGAGCATTGTTTTCATGATTTCTAAGGATGTAAATGAATAAAAATCATCAAGAAGGCATGCAAATGATAAAATACGACACCATGAACAAAACCCATCTTTTGAAAACCTAAGAAACCTTTGAGGGTGCCCTCATGACCGATCTGGAGCTCCACCTCACCGCAGCTATTCTTCGCATAGGGAGATCATCCCTTTCGGCCCCGGAACCTGTCTTGGCCGTCCAGACCAAAATAATGAACATTCTTTCCGATGGCAATTTCCCCTTTCGAGCTCAAGCCATCAGACTTCCTCGTTTGGAAGTCACCCTGGATGCCACCGTGTCAAAATAGCAAACTCTCCCCGCCCCTCCGAGCTCTGGGGTCTGCCCTTCTCCTCGCTGCGGGCATTTCAAAGTTGGTCAGGTGCCCTTCAAGTTCATGGATCCCACCCTTCAGAGTTCCTTTCGGATTCTGTCGTGCCTGCCTCCGAATTTCTGGCAGAGCCTCGCCATCCGGGTCCTAGGCCTTCATTCTCTAGTTGGAATTCTGGCTAAACACAAAATGCCCTCATCTGTGTCAGGCTTCGGATGTCCAGTCTCTGTACTTCCTTATCTACCATCCTAAGGGGAAATTATCGCCCACCCCTTCGAGATCTGAGCTCCGCCCTTCCGTCTGCTGCAGGACTGAAAACAAAGTCTGAAGGTGGACCCTCGTGCCAGGTCTTGCCTTGTTCTCAGCTGTTGGCATGACTTCTCCTTTTAGTATAACCTTTCGCCGACCCCTTCCCTGACGTCCTTCTGCCTGCCAAACTTTTCCTTCCTATTTTCCGCTGGGATGCAATTTGAGCAAATGAAACGCCCTCATCTGTGCCAAGCTCTGTTGTGCGGGACTCCTTTTCCCACCTGCCGTTCCAAATGAAATTCTCACCCTCTGTTTTGAGCTCTGGGCTTTGTCTTTTCAATCGCTGCCGAACTGAAAATGATATAAAATGGCAGACACTCGTGTTAGGTCTAGTCTTGCTCTTGGTTGTCGGCAAGACTTGCAGATCTCGCCAGAACCTTACCTCATCGCGGAGGACTCACGCCAATTTGTGGTTCGCCAGGCCCTAACTGTTGGCCTACCCCCTACGAATTTTCGTCTGATGTTTGCCGTCCCAAACGATGAAAGATGAACGCCTTCCTGGTACCACAGACCTGAACGCTGAAAAGTGAAGTTACAAATTGTTAGTTGCCTTGCAGCCTACTGGACCCCGGACCTCGGAGTTCCATCTTCGGAATTCTATTTTCAATCTGCTGTTCCAAACTGCCATCTCTAGACAGTTCTCCAGCGTGAGACTTCCAAATTCTCCCAAACTGATCCAAATGAACCCAAATCTGAAATATAACTTTGACCCACATGCTTAATTTTGGTCCGCTTCATTATGAACCTCTCAAAGTACTAAAATATGATTGAAGAGAATCTCCAAGAGCCCTCCGCCCTTTTTTCCCTTCCAAACAACATTCCTGCCGAGGAAGTCCGGTCCTCTGGGCCTGAACTGTCCAAATGCCCTTAATCGAAAGACCGATGACATCGGGAGGTAAAAAGGTCATGTTATGCTTAATGGATTATTTAAAATGAATGTTATCTTTAGGACTTCGGCTAACATGAATGCTTTGGTGATCCATTGTGCTGGCTACGCCTTTGCTAGCAGAATATATGGAATTGGGTGCAGGACCTTCAGCGACACCCATTGAGAAGGACAAAGGGAAAAGGTCAGGCAAGATTCCTCGAGGGAAAGAGGACAAGGACCAGATGAAATACTAATTTTGGGGTGAACCTCTGCACTCAAAAGTCACCACGGATTGGAAGGAGATCACCGATACCAACATAGGCCACGTCAATATTGACGAATTCACACAAAGGGTCAGGGTCAATCAAATGACAAAAAATGCAAGGCTGATAAGGAAAAGTGGAATCGCAAAGGCTACTGGATTCCCTCCATCCCTCGTGGCCCCCGAGTTGGTCATGGCTTGTCAGGGGGCATATCAAGCTGACACAAGGACAATCATTAATAGAGAGGGCAACATTCTTGCCGACATGTCACCTAAAGGGATCACAAAGACCTTCCATATTCCCACATTTCAAGAAATGAAAGTGCCCAACATAGAAGAATGCCAAGTAGCATGGGACGATAATCCGCGCGAGCTATAAAAGGGTAATAAATCAGCATTGGCTCAAAGAAAAGCGGGGCAGTGCTATGAAGGTTCCTCAAGAACTCTTCTGCAATGACTTCCACGAAGATTACCATGACTTGGTCACCATGTTAAGCAGGGTTATGGGTCTTCCTGTGACCGCCTACTTTTAGGAATGGATGGTGTACTTCGTTGAACAAATTCTTCGAGGGAATGAGGATGTCACCACAAAGACTTCATTTTATTGAGGAGGTATAATAAGCAACTGCTTCCATGAGCAATTCGTCAACATGAAGAAGAGCTCCAAATTTTATATGACTTCCTATCTTGTCTATTCTTTGGCACATCGGAGACAGTACAATGGGTTGTTTGTGGCACCCGATCAGGAGCAGGGAAGAACACTAAAGGTCTATGATAGGTACCCGCAGCTCCAGTACCAAAACTTCAAAAGGGAATACTGTAGAGTAAATGATGCCTTCATTGGCTATATTATCAGAATGATTGCTAGAGACTGAGGGTCTCCCACAATGCCAGGGCACTTTTGAAATAGTATGCCTTCCTCTTCATTCAGTACCCAAAGTTTACATACATCCGTGCCTAGGGCTTCACTGAAAGGCCAAACAAGTTGCTTCGATACCCCAATGACCAAATCATCCTATTGGAGCTTTCCTGGCACATACAGGCAATCTTCAGCAATAAGCACATAGTGGGGATTTCTTATCCCATGACTCTGGGCCAGGGCATGTATAGACTGCAAACTTCCTAGTGTGCTGGTAACTCCAAGAAAGAACTAAAAGATTACCATTTCTACCTACACATTGCTCGCCCGCAGATAGACCCGTATGGCCATGTCAGGAAGGCATTGGGACCAGGGTTCACTCATCTGCACCACATTGAGGATTTCTGGGCAGATTGTCAAGATGATAGAGAGGTACATGCAAGGCACTATATGTGAATGACTGTGTAGTTTGTAAGGAAGGTGCAGTCTTTCCCCATACCGGACCAAGTCAAGGAAGATGAGAGCACCATAATGCATCCCAGGTACCCTGTGGTCGCCAATTTGCTGATACCATCAATTGAATGGGACGAGCAGGAGGTCGATGACCTCAACACTATAACCAAGCCAATCTTGGCTCGTACTAAAGAGTGGGTCGATGGGAAAGTAGCCCAATTAAAGTGACAAGGAGTAATTTTGACTTACGAAGGGCTCAAAAGTGAGCCAAGTGCCATAGAGGATGCCGCTACCACCACTTCTACCAGTGGGACCTCCAAGTCTCCTCCGGTCACCAGATCCAAGAAGAGAAAAGAGATAGAAATAGAACAGCCTCCAGACCCCAAGGTCTATGCAAGGAAAGAAATGGGAGGCTCACCTTCCAAAAGGCTCAAACAAGTAGGGAGCACCATAGAACAACCCTCAACCTAGGAGAAGGTGAGGGGTACAGATCAATTAGAACCTCTCTTGGCTCTCCCTGCCCCTGCCGTTGCACCACCTACCTCTCTGGCTATGATTGCCACATCCCCACCGGCAGTGGACATTTATGTCCATCTTTCCCCTTCACCTCTGGCCGATTCTGTAATAATTGTTGACTCCTCTTCTGCCATAACTATGCCCCTTCCTCTGTCGCCATGTCACCAACCACATCACTCCCTCTGGCAACGGTGGTAGTGCCTATTCCCATTTCCACTATGCCTGAGGCTCTCTCGAGACACATACAAAATCTTCCCCCTGAGCTATCCTAGATCCTAATGGATCCCGCTCTTCAAGCAACCCTTGCGCAAGCCCTCGCTACTGCTTAGCCTTCATAACCGCCGATAGGGCCACCGACTA
This sequence comes from Sequoia sempervirens, assembly GCA_007258455.2. Taxonomy (NCBI): domain Eukaryota; kingdom Viridiplantae; phylum Streptophyta; class Pinopsida; order Cupressales; family Cupressaceae; genus Sequoia; species Sequoia sempervirens. The sequence goes on from VDFB02325577.1 coordinate 21,154, forward strand.
TGGAATCCACCATGCTAATCTCTAAGGAGTGGGAGGAACAAGAACGAGAAGCCTCGGGGGCCTATGAGGAGGAGGCTGATGAATACCACGAGCACTCAGAATATGAACACTGAACAATTGATAGGTTGGCCTATGAAGAGGAGGGAATTGGTTCCTCAAAGAGTAGGGACGAGGAAGGTAGCACTGGTGGCAGGGTAATCATGCAGGCCTTTGACAATGATCTTGAAGAAGAACTGGCCTGGCAGCCAAAGGACACCAAATCAGAGGAAGAAAGGCCACCCCTTGAAGAAGAAGAATGGCAGCAAGAAGAGAAAACTGAGGGTGGGACCCAAACTGTCGAGAGTCTCAAAGTCAGGCAATTCATAGAACATGTGCACGAGATTGAACATGCTGAGGAAAATAAGGAAGAGGAGACGGCAGAAAAAGAAAGTCCCATACAACAATTATCCATTGTGCTTCCTACCAAACGCCTCATGTTCATCCAAGATTCTGATGAGGAAGAGGGAGATGCTACCAAGGAGAAAGAAAAGTCCCCAGAAGAAAAGGGAGCAGAAACCTTGACCTTGATTGAGAGGGGCGAGAGTGGCCATGATTCACCTAAGGGAAAATCTATTGTCCCTGAGTGGTTAGAGAGGCAGCTTGAAAGAAAAATCCCTATACTAAAGGACCCAAGGGCGAGGTTAGAGGCCATCTTGGCTCGAGCTCAAATCACGACAAAAAAGGAGAAGAAGCCCAAAGTCTGATCCAAGGTGACGATGGATGCTTCTGGGTCTCGAGCAGCACAAATAGCAATGCCTATGATTGGCCAGGCTAGGGTGAGTTACAACATCTCCACCATCGACTTGGGAACCGCCACTAGAGAGCAGAAAGTTGGTCACCTTGAGGAGTCAGTGGCTACGGTGGTGTATTTGATAAAACAAGATAAGATCTCAAAGGATGAGCTCAAGGCACAGGTTGTAGCCTTAACATATTACATACAACAATGGTCTTCAGTGGACGACCTACCTACCACATCCACAGCTGCACCCTAGCTGCTATCCAAAGAGCAGATCAATAAGATGGAAAGAAGGAAGAACTTGGAAAAGACCATAGAGGATTGGTTCCAACAAGTCTTATACATAGGAAACATGGGAATTAGCCGGGCTATGTGAATAGCCAACAAGTTCTTAGATCTGTTGCAATCTCTAGAGGGCACGAGGAAGCTCTGTACCGACTTCCCTGCAACCTACGACTCCACCTTTCCAAGGATCGAGGCTATCCTTCAGATGCCAGAAGCCATGTGGGAAAAGAAGCTTGCATTTAAGAAAGACGATCACTGGCTAATGGATGTATGGCGACGAGACTTTGACAACTGGAGGGAAAGACTGGAACAAATCATGAGCAAGGTGGATCCAGAATTGAATGGATCAAGGAAATAAGGGTAGAGTGTGCTCGTTATCTCAAGCTGATGATAGAGTACGACATGCCCACTGTGCAAATGGATCCAGAGAAGATAAAGCCCTACTTCCAAGAGAAGATGAAGGATGGGATGTCTGGTGAAATCACAGTGGAATTCCTAAGTTTTGCTGCCCGTGCCTTCGATCAATCAGAGCTATTCAAGGACCAAGGCACAAAGTATGATGAGGATTGGAAAAAGCTAGAAGATAACGCAAAAGAATGGAGCTACCAGGTGCTGCAATATGAAATCATTGAAATAGACAAGCTCCAAGAAGTCATCCTCAAGTTCATAGAATACACAGCTTCTAAGAGGCAAAAGGACAGCCCCACCAAAGATGAAGAACTCTCTAAAGAGTAGCTATAGTAAAACAACAATCGGCTAAAAGACAAAAGTGCTACAGTGTCGTAAGTAGAGGAAAAAATAGGGAAGAAGACAAAAGATGTATTTTAAATTGTTGGATATTAGGGGTAGGTGAAACCCTATTTTGTAATGAAGCTTGGCCACACAATAAGAATTGATCTTGGCCACTCATTAGATCTTTTGGGCACTATAAATAGAGCTCTCCTCTCATTTGGAAAGGGAGTTGAGTTGTTGTAAAGGCATGGTGCAGAAATTTATAAAGAAAAGACATTGACTTGGTGTATTTTCTGATTTTCTCACATGTTGCTTGATTCAATCTCCATTGTTAGATGTTTAACTTAGGTTTTATTGCTATTCTAGTTAACTATTTCCTTGCTTTGGTAGATTTTAGGAATGCTGTCCTGTGATCATGAAATTTCCTGTTGTGTTGATGACTTCTTAGTCCATACTTTTTGTTGTTTGCTGATGGTAGATAGCTGTGTAAAGTTAGTCTGGACTTGAATTTGAAGCTGCTCCAAAACTTTCATCTTTGTTCATGCATGCCTATGGTGAATGATAGATGAAACATTTGCAAACCTTAGAAGATAGCACAAATCCCATGAGACTGTGAGATTTATGGTTAAGTGGAATATTGTTCCAAGAAGTTGTCCATTGCAGGAACTCCATCATCACTGTTCATAATTAGTCGCAGATCCAGGAACCTCCTCTCTTCCTTGCCCTTTTTCATTTTATTTAATGAGTAACCTATGCTAAGGTTCATTGCACATTGTAAAGCTAAATCCAATGATAAACATGGAGTTTATGAATGCTGTTTGAACCTACAACAAAATGCACAATAACTTCCCTATCTTAAAAAATCCATTTCAAGATCCAACTTCCCATGCTTTGTAACTCATCCATAAGTATGCCTTGTGATTCTAGCAAATCACATCAAACAACTGAGATATTCCAAGCAGTGTCAAGACCTGACATTAGAGACCTTGGGATAGTGTTCTGCAATCTAATTATGGAAGATTGTCTTTCAAGAGAGGTAGTGCATCTATGCATTACCTATGTTGAGAAGTGCATAAAAAACACATCAACACCAACCATGCTAAATATTTTGGTCACACCTTACCATTCGAAACTAATATACTTGTGTTTACTCTTGAGAATAATCCTCCACCTCCCACTACCATTTGGACACCTACCTTTGGTGCTCTTCCCATTCCTGAGAATCCAAAACAACTACACACTCCACTTGAACTTCACTATTCCACCGCCACTTCGACATTTTGGGGAAACCCTTCTTCATCCACACCTATGAGTACCACAAGTATGCCTACCATCACACAAAGCAGTATAGACGAAAAATATCAAAACAACACACTAGGACATGCCAATACCATATCATAGAATCAACCCTCTATGCAAATAGGGACATCCTTATCAAACACTCTTGTGGGTTCATCCATTCATTACAACATCATCCCCTATTAATCCACCTAAAAGAAATCCCTTGGTTACAAATTTTATCAATCCTGGGAGTACCTTAATCACGAACCCTTTGTGTACATCTTTTGCACAAGGCAATCTTAAAAATATAGGACAAGGGAATATTTTCAATCAATGGACTCAAGATCCTAGTGTGTCATTTCCATTGCAAAATTTAATGACATCATATTTTCCAACAAATCCCTTTTCTATGCCAAATCAATCATGACCTCAAACATACATTCCTCTACCTCATTCTACCATATTGCAAGGAATGTTAAACCAAGGGAATCCTCCACCTTTCACCAACAATCCATTATCCACTCAAAACATCAATATCCCTAATCCTTCGTAGATGTCTCAACAAGCACTTGATCCCACGTTGCAAGCACATGCCTTAGCCCTAAAACAAGCACAACAAACTTACCAACAAGTCGTACAACAACAAAAATAAGCAACCTTAGCACAACAACAACAACAAAAAGTGCAACAAGTAGCCTTAGCAACTCAACAAGCAACATTAGTCCAACAACAATAGCAAGCTCAACAAAAAGCCCTAGCATAACAACAACATCAAGCTCAACAAGCAGCCTTGGCACAACAACAACAACAACAAGTGGCCATTTCCCAACAAGCACAACAATCAACTTTATTAGCAGAACAACAACAACAGGACCAACAACAAGCCCTAGTGGCACAACAACAACAACAAACTCAACAACAAGCCTTACTAGCTCAACCATACTCCCAACAACAACAAGAAGGTTCCTATTTTCCTCATACAAACATCATCAATCTGAACACGACAGGAACATATTCATCTCTCACACCTTCATACACCCCATATAACTCATCTCTCATCCCATCATATGTTCCTCCAACCAATCCGCAAGATGATCTCACATCACAATTGAAAGCACTTTCATAAGAAATGCAGGACCTCCACATGGGCAAGATAAAGAAACCTCATACACAAAATTTATGTCCTTACCCATTTGATTGAAACATAGCAATGATACCATTCCCTCCTGGTTTTGAAATCCCCAAATTTGACAAATATAGAGGGAGAGGAAGTCCTGTGGATCATATCAAAGAATTTAACGTTATGTGCATGGAAGTGGCTTACAATGATTCATATCTGATGTGCATCTTTCCTCGAAGTTTAATAGGTACTGCTATGGATTGGTTTTCTCATTTTCCTCCTAGTATCAATTTTTTTCAATAAATCACTGACAAATTCATTGATCATTTCTCCTTCAATCTTGACATGGACGTTAATCTAGAATAAGTGTACACTCTCAAACAAAATCTAAGGGAAACCTTCACAAATTTCTTACAATGATGGAGACAAAGTGCTAGTAAAAGCAAGTGGACTCTTCCTAATGAACAACAAGTGGGAATCATCATAGCCAACCTTGATCTAAATCTATCATTCCACTTGAAAATGTAATGTATCACATCCTATGACGAGCTTGTTCCAAGATCCCTTAACATTGAAAGAGCATTAATCTCACAAGGAAATACTCAAGCTTATAAAGACAACCGTCCTTCAAATAGTTCAAATGAGAAACCTCGTGTATGGGCTAAGAACAAAAATGTAACAAACGACGGTGTGGTAGATGCTAAGGTCATTCTCAGTGCTCCTAGACCCAAAAATAATCAAATTGCAGGCAACCAATGGTGCAACAAATGGTACTACCTTAGAACAATCAAATTAATAACACCATGTAACCAAGGAAAACTGGTAATAGGAACAACTACCCCAAACGCAAGTACACATAGTTATTGGAACCCATCGAGACAATCATGAAGAAATTGGTAGAGTCAAATTTGATAACACTTCCTAACTTTGAAAACTACCAAGAACCACAAGAGAAGCCATCCTGGTAGAACAAGCATGATCTCTGTGACTTTCATAAAATCAAAGGACATAAAAAAACAAAATGCATGAAACTCAAGAACATCATCCAAGATCTCATAGAGAACGACACCATATCTATTGAGGTACTAGTTGGAAACCAGGATCTCAAGATATACAAGACCCATATGCCTGATCATAACAAAGAAAACAATAATGGAAAAGCTAAGAATTACACTAATGTTCAACATAATTATTCCAATGCAATTGCCTCCTATGATAGTGTTATCACTGTTGTCACCACCAAATGAGCAAGTACGAAATGTGGAGTCACCACACGATGTGGAAAAATTACCGTTCAAGGAGCTGCCCGAACTCAATCTAGGACACAATCTACTTTTACTGCATCTAATCCTAGCAAGTATAATCTTGTAGATCAACGTAAATAGACCCCCGCTTAGATATCAATTTTGGAACTCCTAAAATTATCTCCTACACACAGGGAAATACTGGAAAAATCCTTGTCTAAGTCATCTATTCCCAAGAAAATTGATACCGATCAGTTTCAAGCTATGGTAAGACACAACACCAGCCATCTTCTCACCTTCTCTGAACAAGATTTACCATCACAACCATCCCATAACCGCACTTTACACCTTGAGGTTGTCATTCATAAAAACAACGTCAAAAGAGTTTTGGTAGATGGAGGCGCTGGTCTAAACATTTGCACCTTGCAATTGATCAATCATCTAGGCTATTCAGAAGATACTATTGATAAGACAAAGAGTACCACCATCAGAGCATATGATGACCAAGAACAGGTATCACAAGGAATCATAACACTCCCTATCCAAGTTGGACCTCTTATTTCAGAAACTACATGCCAAGTACTTGATCTTGATCTTCTCTATAACATACTACTTGGTCAACATTGGATCCATGCTTTGAAAGCTGTCGCCTCAATGTATCATTAGTGTGTGAAATTTCCTTTTGAGGGTAGAGAAATCACTATCCATGGAAGTCTTGAGCCTTTCTACTACTGCAAGAGCCTTGAGCCCAAGTTTTATAAGATCCCCCAAATACCCAAAAATGATGAAGGACCTACACCATCAAGCTCATTTGTTGACCCATCATCTGTAGCCTCTACCTCAACATTCCAAGTACTTATTGTGAAAAGCATACCCGATGTCAAAGCAATAATCCAAGATGATGGTTGTGGAAGCTACAAAATATTGAAAGACATCTTTGTCTTAGGAGAGTTACCTATTTCTCCTTAAACTCATGGGAAACCCACATCTAGCACCAAAGAACCAGAAATAATCAAGATGGCAACTACTACCTTCACTAAGTGGGGAGACTTGAATCAAGAAGACATCAATGAGCAAGATATCTCTAAAATCCTCTATCAAGATGAACGACTTGTTTCTATTCTTCCCATGGAAGATGACAACAAAGGTCTACAACTAATGCATAATTGGGGATATAACAAGAATGAAAAGTTAGGATAGAATGATAATGACTTACTAGAACCCATCATTCTTGAGAAATGACTAAAGAATATTGGCTTAGGTTGTACTACTAGCAAGGTCACACTCATTGGAAAAGGTATTGCTGCTAAACAAGTTGAGGCTTCCCCTTGGTCACCTACATTGCGTGATACTACCTTAGATGACTTTCCCCTTGATGTCGCCAACCTATTTAAGAACAACACTCTCTTCATGATATCTATAGCATCCTTTATCTCAAACAACCAACCAACTAAAATACGCCTAGTATACGCGCAACTCATCAACATGGATCAACAAGGACCACCAATTCTAGATTTATTCAAAAATGATGAAGCGATCTCAGAATTCATGGGACTTCAGGGCAACTTATCATGGGTAGATCACAAAACAGGATTTGACATAGAGCTCGATACAGGGGCATACTATGGGGAGACGATTGAATCCTTCAGTCACAAAATAAATGAAATGCAATGAACTTGCAGATCCTTGAGTGAAAACCACCTAGTGGAACTCTCTAATCCCAAAATAGGAAAAATAAAGTATGCATCCAATGGTGAAAACCTCTTTGAGGCACCCAAGGATGAAGGATTCAATCTCCCCCTTAGTGCAATGCATCCAGAGAAATCAACCGTACTAGCAAAAAGGCTACACCAGTTAATATGGGAACAAAAGAAGAACCTAAGATCACCTTCTATGTTGAATCATTGCTAGATGAAGAGCAGAAGAACCTTGCAACATTCCTTAAAGAGACAAGAGCTAACTTTTCATGGTCATACATAGATATTCCAGGCCTTTATCTGGAAGTGGTTATACATCACTTAGCAGTTTATCTTGACACCAAACCAATCAAGCAAAAATTAAGAAAGATGCACCCTCAGATAGCACTCTTGGTTAAACTGGAACTACAAAAGCTTCTTGACAGTGGATTCATCTGACCGATAGATTATCCTAAGTGGGTTTCAAACCTGGTACCAGTCTCAAAACCCACTAGGGGCATCATAATATGCACTAATTTCATAGATCTAAACAAGGCATGTCCGAAGGATGATTTCCCTCTTCCAAACATTGATCTCGTTGTGGATTTAATAGCTGGGCATGAAATGTTGTCGCTCATGGATGGATTTTTAGGCTACAATAAAATCATAATCGCCAAAGAGGATCAACATAAAACTACCTTTACTTGTCCATGGGGAACCTACTACTGGAATGTGATGCCATTTGGTTGAAGAATGCAAGAGCTACCTATCAAAGAGAAATGACCCTCATCTTTCATGACATGATCCACAAAATAGTTGAAGATTATGTGGATGATATTTTGGAAAAATCAAAGAAGAGAAGTGAGCACATACAAGTCTTAGTACCTATATTTGATAGGTTGGAAGAATACAAGGTATGACTAAATCCAAAAAAGTGTGTTCGAGGTCATATCAGGGAAACTTCTTGGCTTCATCATTTCAAAAAGAGGGATAGAAATTGATCTAGCAAAGGTAAAAGCCATCCTAGACATGGAACCACCACAAACATTGAAATAGATGAGAGAATTACAAGGAAGGTTGCAATCCATTAGAAGATTCATAGCTCAGCTATCAAATAAGATTCATCCCTTTTCACATCTTCTCCATAAAGGGATAACTTACAAGTGGGATGAAAATGTGATAAAGCTTTCCATTAGATCAAGGATTATCTACTAACACCTCTAGTGCTCATGCCACTAATACCAAACAAGCCATTAATCCTATACATCTCAGCAACACCAACAACATTAGGATCTCTTTTGGCACAACATGATGAGAACATAAAAGAAAGAGCCATATACTACATCAATAGAACTTTGGTAGGCTATGAGATGAACTATTCACCCATTGAGAAAGCATGGCTAGCTATAGTTTTCTCTTCACAAAAGTTCAGGCTTTACATGTTGTCACACCAAATCAAGCTCATCGCAAAGATTGATCCATTAAAATAGCTATTATCCAAAGCAACCCTCACGGGACAAATGGCTAAATGGGTAATGATCTTGACAGAGTTTGACATAGAGTATGTGGAGCACAAGGAAATCAAAGGACAAGTGATAACATAAAAGCTAGTAGAATCACCCATCTATGATGAGAACCCTTTAATATCCGAGTTCCCCGATGAATTAGTGTTCCTTATTAATCTTGTAGCTCAATGGAAGATGTACTTTGATGGATCATTCACCCAATATGGATCAGGAGCTGGAATTATTTTCATCACCCCCAAGGTGATTACATCCCAAAATAATACAGGCTATCATTCCCATGTACCAATAACATTGTTGAGTATGAAGCCTTGATCAAGGTCTCATGATATTAGTTTAGTGGTAGATATAAGAGATGAAAGTCTATGAAGACTCATAGCTGGTTATCAACCAGGTTAATGATGAGTATCAAACCAAAGATGACAAGCTCAATCCTTACAAGAAGATGGTGGAGAATCTCAAAGATCTTTTTATAGAAAAAACTTTTGAGTAGATTCCTTGCATGAACAATAGAGCATTAGACACCATGGAAACAATTGGATCACTACTAAACATGTTGAACAACATTCTTCGATGTGAATCCTTGGTAGAATAGCTTCTTGTACCAACTTTCAAAATCCCTGAATTTGAATTCACGTATGTCATTGTTGGTCCTGGATCCCCTTGGTACCTTGATAGAGGAACCCTTCCATCAGACATCACCTCGAACCTTAAAAAGACCTTTGTCAAAAAGGCATCCTGATTTGTGATCCTAGGTGATACCCTTTACCACCGAAGCTTCAAAGGGACATTACTATGATGTCTTAACCAAGAGGAAGCCTTAACTGCCTTAACAAAAGTACATGATGCCATATGTGGGTCCCATTCTAGTGGTATGATATTAGCTAAGAAATTGTTGAGGATGGGGTACTATTGGCCAACCATGGAAATAGAAGCTCATCATTATGTACAGAAATGCATCCAGTGTCAACAACATGGGGATCTGATTCATGCTCTAGCTCAAGAGTTGCAACCAATGATTATTCTATGGCCTTTTTCACAGTAGGGACTTTACCTCATAGGAAAAATCACTCTAACCTCATCTAATGGTCATAAGTTCATCATAATTGCCACCGAATACTTTACTAGTAGGTTGAAGCCATTCCTATGACCTACATAATGGGAAAGCAGATAGCCAAGTTCATCCTAAATTACCTAATTTTCTATTATGGTATACCACAAACCCTCATCTCAGACAACGAAACCCCATTCAAAAATTAGGATGTGAAAGCGTTGTGCCAAAGATTCAATATCCAACACCGATTCTCTACACTGTACTACCCCCAAGGCAATGGCCAAGCAGAAGGAATGAACAAAACTATCCTAAAAATCCTAAAGAAAATAGTTAATGAAGCTGGTCATGGCTAACATTTGCAGCTAAATCCAACTCTTTGGGCTTATCGAACCAGTATCCACACACCTACAGGAGCAACCCCTTTCTCCCTAATCTATGGATTAGAAGCCATCTTGCCTATTAAGGTTGAGCTCCCATCATTGCAAGTGTCACTAAAGAATCTAATAACTGAGGAAGATTACAGAGTGTCTTGACTGAATGAGCTAGAATTCCTGGATGAACATTGTCTTGATGCCCTTAATCACTTGCAAGTGTATCAAAACTGACTGAAATAGAGCTATAACAAGAGAATCAAATGTTGGTTGTTCTAGGTAGGAGATATTGTCTTAAAGAAAAATTAGAAGAACATGCCAAATAAAGATAGCAAAAGAAAGTTTGGGCCTAACTAGTTGGGTCCCTTTGTCATCACAACAAGCTATAGATTAGGAGCATACCAACTGTCAACCCCTGAAAGTGAACCCTTGCAGGAGCCAATCAACAACTTACATCTCAAAAAGTTTTATGCCTAAACATGAAGGGTGTAAATTGGAAAATACAAAAAAATAAAAAAATGATGAAAATCGAAAAAAAAAGAGAAAAAGGGTTGAAGAAAGTAAAGAAAAAAATCATTCTCTAGTGAAAACCACTTCGGTGGCACTTCGGGCAAGTACCTTGGTGAAAACATGGAAAGCAGGCACCTTGTGTAAATAAAGCATCTCCATCCATTCTTTGGCTCTTTTGACCTATCATTCTTTGCATTGCCATTCATCCCCCATCCACATCCTTATCATGGCTTGTTACTGTAAGGTATCATGAACTCTTTAGCACTACTTGGCATATTATCAAGGTCAGTTTGTCCTACCTTTATCGAAGTAGGCTAACATATCACATTGGGGGCATTTCATTATGCATCACAATCGGGTTCTTGTATATCTTGAGGTCATGGGAAGAAAACGCCAAAAATATTCATAAAATCTTATCCAGAAAATCCAAAAACATTTGCAAAATCCTGTCCAACAAAAATCCAAAGACATTCAGAAAATTGTAAAGGAAAAATCTAAAACATTCAAAAAAATCAAAAACCCTAAAAAGGTTGAACATCAAAAATCTAAAAAACAATGTCTCTTGTCGAATTATGTTGCCTCTGAGATTGAACGTAGGCAAGGCCATCATTGATGTGCCCCCGAAACACCCTAGGTTAATCCTTTAGCAGTCCATTGTAATTAACTATTGTCTCTCGTTTGTTCATATCTTTGTCTTGTAAATCTATTGAGTTGGTCAAACTACATTGTCTCTGAGCTTGAACATAGGCAAGGCCATCGTTGATGTGCCCCCAAGACACCCTAGGTCAATCCTTTAGTGGTATGTTGTAATTAGCTATTCTCTCTCATCTATTAATATCTTTGTCCTGTAAATTGGTCGAGTCAGTAGATGCATGGTCTCTACATGTATAACGTAGGAAAGGCTAATCTTTGATCAACCCTCGAGGCCTCTAGGATAGGTCTCTTAGGTTAGGTTCTTGGTTGAAACTCGAAATATCTCAAAAATCCCAAAAACATCATAACATCTCAAAAAATCCCAAAAACATCCAAATAATTCTCAGAAAACCCCTAAACATTGATAACATCTCAAAAAATCCAAAAACATCCAAATATTTAGAAAATACAACATTTGAAAATCAAAAATTCAAAAAAAATAGAAAACATTCAAAAACCTAAAAATCCTCAAAAAAACTTAGAAAACCCTAAACATCCTCAGAAAATTGAAAATCCTAAACATTCATATAAAACTTTCAAAAGTCCAAAAACAACCTCGAAACATTTCAAAATTCCAAAAACATTAAAATATTCCAGAAAATACAAATTCCATCCATCCCATCTCGCTTTCATCCGCAATAAAATTTCACCCATAATAAATGATTGTCACCTTCACCCTTTGGTGAAACAAGTAGAAAGCAAACATAGCAAGTTGTAAAGTGTGAACCTAAAAGTCAAAATCTAAAGTCAAATCATAGGTAAATACGTCAGTGAAATTTATGATAATAGCTCATCTTAGCATCATTATCCCAACATCAAACAACCCTTTGATCAACATTCCCTAGGATGTATCCTTCCTACGATGGACATCAATATTAGATATCACCTAAGCTAAACTTAAACTAGGCAGGAGCTATAGATAACATTGATTGTTTATCTTTGATCTTTTCTTTTGATTTATCTTAATGACCCATTTTGAGGACCTCTTGATGATGTCTAATAAAATGATTGAGAGAGAAAGGAATGGGGCATCAATCATTATCTTTTGTTTGATGTGCTTGTGGATACTCTTGTAAAATAATCTTGGCACATACTTGCTTAGTTGTGTGTAGGAAGGTCGTTTGGAGAATGTTGTTGACTATTGTGTATGCTTTAGTCCAATATGGTCTAAGCTTCTTACATTCCAATGACATTTCCATATGTCAAGATGTGAATAGGAACTATCATATTTGTTTGTCAAGTCAAAGTCCATTACACTAGATACAACACCATCCTGGTTATCAATACCTTGATGCATCGTATCTATGTGTTATATCAAACAATAGGGAACATGAAAAATCCCAATCATAAAGTGTGAGCATCCCATCTTGCATTTCATCCTGCATTATTTTGCATTGTCTTGTCACCATCTCTAATCAAGTCTCGATGGATCATGGACTTGTTAGATCTTTTGAAGTAATCATCATTAGTGACGGTTATTCATTCTTTATTTTTCTATCTTCTCTCCACTCTAACCTGGTATCATGACACTCAAAAAAATCATCAATGCATCCATCCTCAATCCACAAACCATCAGCATACATACATCTCATAATCATCCATATCATAATCATATTATCATCAATTGCATATCACATCATACATTGTGCATAATCATTTCAATTGTGAGGAATAATATAGATTTGTTATTCTAAGCATCTTAAATCATTGCACATCATAAGCATTTGCATCCATATGCATACATCAACATCATAACATGCATAGAAAATATATAAAAAGAAATGCATCCATACATGATCATCTATAAGCATCCATACATTATCTATACATGAAATAAAGTCAACACATCATAGCATAAATCATCCGCATTTGTATTACATATATCAAAAAATGTGTCATGGTACAAAATCTGGATAAGTGTATGTACATCGATGATAAGTACAATATCCACAAGGCTATCAAAAAGGAGCCCATGAATGTATATCAATATAAAGAATGGGGAAAAATAAAAAAGTTTCTATACATCACAAAGCTAGCCCTGGTGGCTTCTACCCTCTCCAACTTGCCACTTAGGCTGATCCTCTGCTCGAGGGCATGCATTGCTCCGCTGAGAAAAAAATAGTTGTCTCAATGCTGCAGGAACATCTCTGTGATAATGTTGTTTGTAATACGCAACCTCCATAACAACCTCTCTATACAACCGCACTGAAACTATCTGACCATGGGTGGATGTCATAGGGCTCCCAATCTTTTGACGTTGAGCCACCTCTTGATCTCTCCTGCCTATGATAGTTTGTACTCTTTGCAACGCTGCATCCCTCTCAGTTGTCACCGCAACCAACTGTTGTCAAGCCTGATCTTGCTCAACAGTCACAACCAAAATCTATTGGCGAGCTTGGTCCCACTCACCCGCAAAACTTGTACCCACTATTGGAGCTGTTGTATCTGCACATCTCTGGCATTTAGCGACAATGGTGGTGGTGGCATTGGCTATTGCTACACCACTGGAGGCTACTATGGAGGATGTTGTCTCACTGGGGGAGCCCCCAAAACCTATCCATCATGGGCATCCTACTCCCCTGTCCCCTGTCCTTTGCCCCTGACCCCTCTACCTCACAACATCTCTCTAGGAGGAGCACCTGTAGGATTTGTGAGTCACTTTGGAGGGACGAACCATGCATCGTAAGCAGGAGTGGTCTGAGCAATCGATTGACCCTGATCGTATGCCCAAGGCTAGGCAACCAATTGGCAGAAACTCTCAATGACCTCTAATGTCAGAATCATTGGTCCCCATGTTGAAACCTAACTAGCTGCTCTAACAAAAATAGCCCTATAAGCATCATCAGGCCTATCCTATACATTGCTAAACTATTTAGGAGATACCGCTCAATCATAGTATGCTCCTGACCCTGCATGTAATGGGTCTATCTAGCAAAGTAGAGCTACTAAATATCATTGAACCATACCGGCATCTAAAGCCATGGCTGCCATCGAAACACGATCTTATCATCTATCACCCATCACCAATATGGGAGTCCAATATTTCCTATGTGCTTGAGTGTAATGGCACCTCTGTATCTCCATATAACAGGATCATCTAGCTCCATGTCCGCCATCTGTACAATCGGTCGAAGCACTGCAATGTGCTCCCATGCCCAGATATGAAGGAGTGTAACACCTGCACCAAGGGCTCTCCCATCATAGTAAATGAAATCATGTAAATCATGGTATAAGGAGGCCAACATCATGATTCCCCACACAAAAGAGTCCTCGAGTGAAGCATCCTCTACTAAGCCAAGCCCCAACTTGGACTAAAAAATTGACCGCATCTGTCTGGAGCCACCAAACCTAAAATGATGGCCCCAAAAATCAATCTGAAGGTTGGCACATGACCTTTGTATGTCTCTAAATCTATATTGATGTGACCAACACAATCTGGTCCATCTCCATCACCTTGAAGCATGCATCCAATCCAAAATCAAGATCGTAAATCATGCGATCACCGTGGATAGGCAACCGCAATATCTGCTACACATCCTCTAAGGTCATTATCGCCTCTCTCGTTAGAAGGTGGAAAGATCAAGTCTCACTGTGCCATCTCTCACACAACACTGTCATCATAGCCAAATGTGTCCTAATCATGGGTGCATACATAATGTACCACAATTCGATCTCTCCTAGGTGTTCCTGGCTCAACTCTAAAAGATCACCCATTTTTTCTAGTATTGTGAGCCTATGCTCTCTTGTTATCAATGGTGGGAAGACCTCATGCACTCACAAAGCACACAACGTCAGGAAATCATCAAAATTTGAAGTTATTTGGAATTTTTGTCTCAGAAATCACAAATGTGTTGCTATTTACAAATGCGTCGCTATATTCAAATCTCAAATAGTGACACCTAATGCATTTTAAAAATCAAATTGACAAATGCATCGCCATACAAGATGGCATTGCAATTTAAAATTTGGCATGACCTAACCCTAGCTTTCAAATTGGCAAGTGTGTCGCTATTTACAAACGTGTCGCCATTTAAAATTTAGAACCCTAAAATCAAATCAGCAAAAGTGTTGCCCAAGACATATGCATCACAATATATCATTTGGGCGTCGCTGATTGAAGTTTGGGGGTCACCGATTGAAGTTTGGGCGTTCTAACGCTTAATAAATGCATCAAAATTTCAAATTTCAAATCAAGTTTCAAATCACATACCAGTGGTCCTGTGCCTAAAAGCCGCTGGAACTCACGAACTCAATCGGAGATGTGTTAAGAAGCTCACAACATGCCATTTCGTCTCAGGGTCAGAGCTCAAATTGCAAAAATTCCTTAAGTGTGAATGCAAAAATGAACTGAAAATGACCCCTATTAACCTATTTAAGCTAGAAAATTGGGGTTTTTTGCCCTAATTTAACCTTTTTAATGGGGTTTATTATCATTTTCACCAATTTTTCCAATCTAGACCTAATTTTGCATCATTTTTTTTTGCGTTTTTGGCATTATTCTTGCATCCCGAAACTGTTCTGGACCCTTGGGGCAACATTTGAACCTTTATCAAAAAATCAACCCAAAATTCAAATTTTTTACCCGATTTCTCAAGGGGGTAGGGAGTCAGCTTTATCCTTCCACTGGGACATCTAAAAAAATCAGAATTTTTTCATTTTTTTATTTTAGTAGCATTTTTTATCTAAAAAGTGTGTTCTTTGAACCGAAGCAGCAGGTACCTCGCTTCAAAGAGGGGAAAAATGTAGACACTGAAAAATATCCTAATCGATGTCATACACTCGAATTGGATTTATTATCATTTCCTCTTTATCTATCCCCTGTTCACTTAATTGATTCAATTAGCCTAGCTAATTAATTAATTGGATCATTTTCGCCTAATTAATTAAATTGGGTTAATTGATCTCTTTTCACACTAACACTTCATCTCATTAAATTAAATAAATCAAAATATTTAATTTAAAATCCTAAGTCATCCTATTTAATTAAATAACCTTATCTTATTTAATTAATTATCATATCATTTCCCCTCCCCTATTTATTAAATCATCTAATTTAATAAATATACTCTAAGTCTTCTAATTCCCTAATTGCATAAATTAAACCTTGTTTAATTAGCAATTAAACTAATTATTCCTCTAATAAAAGGGAATATTCTTTATCCTTTTTGCACAATTAAAAATTTGTTTTAATTTGTAAAATCTATTTTTTCCTCACCCTAAAGGAATATTCCCTCTCCTCCAATCAACTCACTTGGCTTCATAAGCAAGTTAACCCTTCAACCTCTTGAGCAAGTTATCTTTGACTTGTGTGAGCAATTCAAAAGTGTGTTTGTTTGAGGCAATTGTGAGCCTTTGATTAACTTTCATTATGCATTCTCATCTGTTGATGAGAATCCATGATCTATGCCTCTCATCTTCTTCATCCTAAACCATTGATTAAGCTTTTTGATCTCAACCATCCATTTTTGATTTGCTCTCCTATAAATAGATCACTATTTGGAGACAAATGGATCCATCTTTTATTGCAAACTTATGCTGTTAAGTTTACTCACATCAATACTCTCAATTTGCACACATTTAGCTTATTTTCAATTTGTTTTAGTTGCATATTAGCTTAAGGCCTTCATTAATGGCTTCCATGCATCCATCTTAGTTTGTAAATAAATTAGGGTTTTCATCTTTTAGCATCATTTTAGTTTAAATTAGCTTAGATTAGCTTAGCAATTGCATAATTAGATCATTTATAGCATAAAATCATGTTTAATTAGCTTGCATCATGTTCATTTTGTGCATAATTTAGGTTTTTCATACACCAAACACCATGGTTTCATTGATTCTCTTCCATAGAATCGACTGAAACAAGCTCACTATGATGGGATTGGGAAAGGGTCATCAGTCCACATTAGCGTGACACCAATTCCACAACAAGATAAATTTTGAATAAATTAGAGTAGATGTTTTGATAGCTTTCATATTAGTATGCTAGGTTTTTTTGATAAAATGTTTACTTTCAATTTTGATTAATTGATCTTGTTGAGATTTGAGTATTGGTGGCTTCGTTATGCTTCGATTCTTCATGGGTCAAGCGTAATTCGTCCCATAACCGGTATTTCGCATTGACAATATGTATACACAACCAATATATTAATATAGCAATTTGATTGCTATCTTGATGTATTCATTTGTATATCAATTATATATACATGCTTTATATATATATATATATATATCTATGTGCTAATATCTATATCTATATATATATATATGTAAGTATATATATACATATATGTTATATATATATTTAAATGATATTTGCTTTGAGATTGACTATCTAAAGCAATGATTATCAGCTGATTTATAATTAAATCAAAGGTCGACTATGAGATAGTAATGACTATATTATTTAGCCACATTATACTCTTAATGTTTGCAAAAGAAGAGTTTATAATTGCAAACATGGAGTAGTCATTAAGTCGATGATTGATAATAGAATAAGTCAACACCTCTTTTGTGGAAGCCATGGAATTAGTAAACTCTATTTACCATGTTTCTAAGTATCAAACAACATCTTTAAAGGCATGTAAACCAGTCAATGACTATCAAATCGATTTATTATGTGAATCGACTCACACCAAGACCAAGTTGATATAAGTTTGGTGTTGCAAACCTGATGTTGACTATTTTAGATGTGAAGGAAATCACGCCATCTTTGTATGTCAATATGAGGCTTTGGCACCACCTTTGAATCCTTTTACCTATACATGTCCATTATGAAATACAAATTGAATTCTATCATGTGGAGATTTGAATTGGTCTCTAATTGCTGTCATTTAACTATGTCGATCTGTAGTTGTCTAAGCTGAGTATGTGCTTATACATGTTCACCACCTTTTAACCGAGATAGATGTGTTGTTGTACATGCTTGCTGCTGTCAAAACTCATTCCTAAACTATAGGCTGAGTAGTTACTAGATTGTTGTATAAATAGTGGGATTGTTCATTTGTTTCGATGCATTCTTCTACGCATTATTGCTTGAGAAAGTCTCTGCATTTTATCTACATTTTTGTCTACAATATTATGCCAAGAACAATGAGTGAGAGCCTTGAGTATTAGAGAGAGTTTTTTATTATTATTGAGAAAAATATTTGCCAACTTGTGAGATAGTGATTATTGAGTCTTTGCTGAAGGATCAATGCCAGGATAGTTGCTGATTTGGAAGTGATGTGATTGCAGCCAATTAATTGGAAAGCTTATCACAGGCATGCATATATTTTTCCCTTGTTTGTATTAGTGTTGAATTATTTGCTTCTTGAATGTTTAAACCAGTCTTTTATAGTTACTTTCATATAGGGAAACGTATTGTTTGCTTTGAAAGAAAAGTGGAAACTATTTACTCTATTTGTGTAATGTTTGTAATTACTCCATGATAGGAGGGACTGTTTGTCATAGGTATTGTTATTATACTAGATATGATTAAACATGGGTAGAAGAGATTGTTTTTCATAGGTATTGTTATCATACTAGATGTGATTAAACATGGGTAGAAGAGATTGTTTGTCATAAGTATTGTTATTATACTAGATATGACCAAACATAGACAACTTAAAGGATACTCATAACTAGATATTTAATTATAATAGAGGGCTAGTAGGTTAATCCTAGGAATGTTGTCCAATGAAGGGAGGGAACTAGTAATTTTCTTTATAGAGTTGTGTTTCCTTAGGTTGTTAAGAGAAAGGTTATCTTGGGGAGTAGCTTTCCCATGGAGAGGGATCGCCTAAGCATAGATATAATGGACTTAAGTCAAAATGAGCTTGCTATAGTGTAAGTGAATGGTAGACCATCACTCGATTATACTAAGTGAGAACACTTTGGCCAAAGTAGTGTGATTTCTCGGGGCTCCACTGTCAATTTACCGTGTCCATTTAAATGTGTGAGGGCTACCTAGTGTAGGTTATAAATCTTTATAAATCCTAGTCATGTAGGGCACACCACTAAGCTTATAATAGTATGTCATATGGGGTTACCCAACCAATAGCTTCGTCGAAGGGTAGGGCCATCTATCATTGATATATGTGCGAGGTCTGCATATGAGTCTGTGGTTGGAAGAAAAGTACTTGAGTGATGCTTCTCCTCCTTAGCAGGCAACAAAAGACCAAGGTTTTGAAAGGTGGGTTTTTGGACCATCTATATCTTATGCTATGAAGCTCAAAGGAGCTATGTATGTAGTTTTTTACTTTCTTGGAATATTGTACTTTGGGAAATATTGTAATGGAATGGAAATCCTTATTGTATGTTGTATAACATCTTTGTTCATATATTCTCAATAAAGAAAGGATTTTTTTTTTATTACAATGGTTTATTACATAGTTTATTTTAATCACACAATGAAAACTTCAAAAATTTACTTTAGTTAATGTTTGGCATATTACAATCTAGATATGGTGAAATTTCTACAATAAGAAAAAATTGCTAAAAACAAGTTTTAGCTATCCTCATTAAAGCTCAACGACTAAAACAACCATCTGAGTTTGATTTGGGTGCTTTATCTAAGGAAATTTATGCCATTTTTGTGTGGATATGATGGAGTATTCAACACCCATGCTACATTTATTGTTTGCATATCATTTTCCTAGAAAAAATGTACTTCTTGGATATCATTACTAGTGGATTTCATGGTAATTTTTATTTTTTCTTGCACTAATTCAATGTAGATCATTCAATGTAATTGTATGGCCTAGTTAGGGAATGTTTTCCCATGCCCTTGTCAAACAAATTGAATTTACACATGACAAATATCTTTTGAGAAATGGACAAGGTTGCGACTAGGGTTTTTTTAGTTGGGCCATGAGTTTTATTGGCCTTCGCTTCATTTTCAAATTATCATAACAAAAGAAAGGAAGAGGATAATAGTTTTTGAATATGAAGAGCAGTCATAGAGCCATTAATAGAAGAAAATACTTACAGGAAGCCCTAGGGTTTCAACTTCAAGTTCTAGGTATAATTGTTTTAACATTTAAATGATTTTAGTTCTTCCAAGCTCATGATAACATTCGTAAACTTTGAATATTATTTGATTACTGGTATAATCAACATTAGTTGGGTGTATCCTTATGTATGATCAATTGCATTTAGATGTATGTTGCTTAGTTTTTTAGCTAGATGTCTATAAAATCCCTGCAAATATTTTGAATGGTATCTTTTCAACATACTAAGGAAATGCATATGATGTTTAAGGATAACTCACTTAATATTATGTGACCATTTATTGTTTTTGAATGTACATGTAGAGCCCAACTTTCTTATAATTTTTGAACATAATAGTATTTTTGCGATATCTTCATTAGGATATCATTTAAGTTTCTTTATATCACGTGTTTCATTAAATCTAGTGACTTTTTACCAATGGATAGAGGCATTGATTTGTAACTGGATTTCTTCCCATCATCGTCAACACACTCTAAACACATCAATTCAAACACCATTCAGTTTTATGTTTCTGTGTGTTCTAACCATCATGTCTGAATATTTATAACATTTAAGGGGTTATCATACATTATATTTTTAAACACTCATATAGCAGGTTATCTATTAAATGGATGCTCAACCTTATATATCCAAACTAGCACATAGGAATATAGTGACACTAGTATTGGGATACATTGTGCATTGGTTATTTTTGTTGTGAGGTAATTACTTAGTGTATTAACCAGCCATCCAAAATCTTAGGGAATACCTCCTTGTTCTTGCAGAGTGAGAAGTGAAGGAGGTCTTACCCACCTCAAGCATTGGTCCTTAGTTTCCTAACCTAAAGAAGATTTTGTGGTGATATTCCCAAGTTTGACACCCCTAGCACCTACAATATTATCAGACCTTAGGGATTTTGGATCCACACCTTAGATCACTAGTAGAAAGAAACCATGCTTCAAAATCTAGAAGAAGAACACAATACCTTGTCCTCAACTATGTTCACTTGATATGTGTTCATGAAACATGAACAATAGTATAAAAAAATTATTCTTGGATAGAAGAGTCATCATATCACAAAAGTGAGGAAATCCTTGAAGTACACAAACGTCCTAGGCACAAATTTTATTTTTGGTTGCTACCACCGATAGAGACTTCAATATCTTCTCAACCCAATAACCTTTGTCATTCTTCAAGCGTCATTCTATTGTCATAATCTAACGAGACTCCAAACTTACACAACACATTGCATAGTTGCAAACTTATTCAAGCTACCAAGGTTCTCAAAATACTATTTTACTCTTTATATCCTTGACAACAACACCGTTTTATTTGTGTAATTTGATGGGATACCAAACTTACCCAAAAAAATGCATAGTTGTAAATCTCTATAACTGAGATGTTTAAAATCTTCCCAATTTCCTATTATCTAGCAATGAATAATACATCCTTGACAACAATTCCATTATGTTAAGTGTCAAAATAACTACTCCACTTCCTAGGATTAGAAACCACTCACAAGGCTAGGGTTTTCAACAAGTGAATGAAGCTGGTTCATCAATAGAACAATGGATGAATTTGAGCTAACTCTATGTGAGTGGATTATCCCTCCCACACTTTGAGCTTATCTTAGACTCGAGAGGGTGTTCCTAAGGGTATCTCAATAAGTATTAAACTCATACAAAATATATAATCAAAAAATAGTTGCAACCAAACCCAACTATATTCTTAACCCCAAATACTATCACTAAATTAAGAAAAATTAGTTTCATATAACCCCTATATAGATAATAAATATTTTCAATCATATCTTGCACAAAATGACTTCATTTGCAACTCACTAAAGATAGATCCCTAATTAAATTTCAAGGTCATGAATGCACAAAAGTTGATCCTAATCCTACACTAGTGGTTTGTTTTATTTTTATAAATGGTATGAGATTTATTGGGTTCCATACTAGTACCTATTCATGGGTATAGAGGCATATATACGAAATTGAACAAAAAATTGGAAACATAAAGACTATGTCCATGCATTCATATGCACCAAAATACTAAGAACAATGTACATAACATACTTAATCATCCATAAATCCATTTGAAACATTTAAAAGACCATTACAAGGTTTGTAATATTTATAATGTCGCTACATTCACCAATTTCACATTACAATTGTATCGACAAATGTGATAATAGAAACCCTAGCTAAATAGAGTCCCTTGAAGATCTACAAGAATTTATGAAGACATTCACATACACATGCCATAATAAAACATTTATATCGGTCCCCAAACAACACAAAATCTTGCTCAAAATGGTTTGGATTGATAAATTTTGTGCCCTAGAAATATTTGGCAGCCACACATGCATCTGCAGAACCACACTACACCAACCTCCTTAAAAATGACTAAAAATTACCTTTAGTAGCAATACGACATTAACCCTAATTGCTACACTTTTCTCAGTTCAAAAACCATAGTCCAAGATCAATCCCAGACAAAAATGGATGTAACAAATAGGAGGAACAAAGTATTCAATTCAGGTACTCGAGTAACCATTGTCATCACTATGGGTAGACAGACTGGGCATGCACAATAAACACACCATCGAGCCTTCAACATGTTGCACACAATCATCACGAGCTATGCAATGCTTTTTCAATGTTGACATTAATTCTCCCTTTCACTACTAGTTTTTGGGACTTACATTCCCATCAAGAACCTCCACCACCAACCTACACAATCATTAACTTTTCCTCATAGGTGGTTACACAACTAACATCAACCATCGGTGCATTCACCTTGCCCTTTGTTTCCTTCTGTCTTCAATGACGTCATCATACAATCTTGTCAGGGGTTCCATGGGAACCAAGAACTAATGGTTCCTAATTCCTATGAAATATTTGACTACTTAACCAAATTTTTGATTTTAACTTTGGGGAATAGGTTGAAAACAAGGGAATAAAACACAACCAAGAGCACAATACAACATGATGACCCATATACAAACTTCTCATATTGGTTATTTATGAGGGATCATGCCATTAAGATACATAAAATAAAGGAACTCAATCCAAATTTGACATGAAAAAATTGAGTTTCAATAGCTCCTGAACCAAATTTTCTTGAATTTAAAATACATCACAGTGGAGTGTAGTCATCTTCACTATTAGTAGAACTGAGAAATGGTCCAAGACTAAGATGGCTAGTATCAAGGATTCTATCAATGTGTTTTTTTTGAGATAATTCGATATGGTTAATAATTTTTCTAGTCGCTCGATGATGTTAGTGAATCCCTTTCTATGATTTGTCCAAGTGTATTATCCCTTATTTTGATGTATATGTATTAATCTATGATTATTGATAAATTATTAAAAATCTCTCTCATGTTTGTATGTTTTAGACAATACTCCTCTTTTCTCAATGGGGGAGAGAATGGTATTGAAGTTGCCTCCTAATATTATGTGTTCAAAATCAAAATAATTAAGTAGAGCCAAGATTTGGTTCTGTACTTTCAATTTTTCCTCTATTTTGGTAAGCTTGTAAATGTTGATTATTGTTATCAACGAAGTATGCACTGTTGTTGGGTTATCAACTCAACTACCTATTGCCACATGAGATGACTTGTCAAAGTTTGGGCTTTGGTAAATTTAATCCAACCTCTAGAGAGGGTTGGCTCCCTTGGTACTCACCTAATTTAATCTATATTGTTGCTTGTTGAGGAAAAACGATAGAGAATGATGAAAAAATAAATCTAAAAAATAATGGGTGATGCACCAAATTAATACTAAGACCTATGACATTGTTTTGACACAAAAAAAATCAATTACTTAGTTTATTTGTTACATAACTCAATTGTTTCACATGCTTATGCATTAGTGCTTTGTAAAAAGGTTTGAATTTGCACAATTTTGAGAAGGAAATTTGTAGTTTTTCACAACTAACAACTAATCATATTCACCACACAACTAACAACCTACATAAATGTATGTGTTTTCTATTCAAAGATGTTGAGATGAGACATTTTTTTGAGCATTTCATGAAAGCCACATAAAATTTATATTAATTATCATATTAAACACAAAGAACATGAGTTGAGAAGGAAAAATACTAAATTTTATTGATATAAGAGGTGTTATTATAGTGATACATAGTCTGAATACATTTGATATTTGCTTGAAAAGTGAAAGAAAATGTTGTCCTTAGTATAAAATTGAATTTGTTACAAAACTTAGCCTCTAAAACTAGAACTTGAACTTTGTATCAATTACAATGCTTAGGTTTTTTACTAATGAGAAGTAACTAAAAAGTGAACTTAGGTGTCCACTTTAGTTGTTCATTGAATCCCTATCATATAGGAACATGAAAATGAAGGAAGAAATGATAAATATCCTCATTGGTTTGTTGGGTCAAACCTATCCTTGGGTGCTAGAAAACTACCTCCCCTACTTTTGACTCCTTAAAAGGCTCTAAGGTGGTGTTGAAGAAGGATAAATTGTTTTTTCTAACCTCCTTTAATGAAGGTACTCCTTATAAGTTTCCTAAATATTCTCAACCTCTTATCTAGGTCACCAAACTTCCCCTTATACCACTCAATTGATGTCAACTAGCCATTAACTCTCCAACTGCCACAATTTCCTTCAAACATGTTTATAGGACATGTGACAAGGTGTTGAAGATAGTTAAATTCCCTAGGAGGGTATGGGAGAAGTTCTAGGATTGGAAAATGACATTTGCTTCACCATGATTAAGATCCCTACTCTTCAACTATACATTTCCAATAACACTTTTAATCTTGTCACATACTTTGTAACTAACTTTTAGGCACTAATATTTAGGAGATTTCATGGCTTGTGTACTTTCATATCTTTGTCATCGTGACTTTAAAATTATACCTATCTCCTCAAGCTACCTATTATTTGTCATCTAAGATCTTAACTCTTTTCTGCCATGTTTTGAGACTTAGTGAATATACTGTTATAGTGTTATGTTCCTTTGCCCTAACCTTGCCTTAAGCTTCATTTTATGGGGTTTTGTTTATTGCTTCCTATTGTAGAATTCATCAATCTCTACAAACCTTATACCTCAGTCCAATGTTGATTACACTTTGTATCAATTATCATGGAGCTTGTATGACGTCTATGTACTATTATCCTTTATTTCATCATGTTTTCTTCTTAATACCTTGTCACCCAAATGACTTTCATTTAGTCTCTTTAAAACTCATTCAATCAATCTATCTTTGTAGTCTTGCTTGTTGCTATGACTAGTCTTAATTTTATACCATGAGGTTCATTAATCTTGTCTTTGAGACAAATCACAGGGCCATTGGTTACTTTTCAACAAATAGTCTCTTTCTTTGTCATTCACTGCTCTATGATAGGCCTATAGATCTAGTTTTTTTGTTGTCTTCGTGATAGATCTCTTTTCATGGAAGGCTAACTGTACTTTTCATTAAATCCCTTCTCTTAGTACATAGGCCTATAGGATACCATATTTAGCTACCCTTTTTTCCATTATCTTCTGATCATAGGGCACACTGATCCCTTCTCACTTTATCTGCCACATATGTATAACTACTTTCTACCACTCTTTACCTAGGAAAAAACTACTCAAGACTATTACTCAAACATTTGCCAATTTTCATGAAGTATTATTATTCTAATGTGATTACTTACAATACTTGTCATGGTGATTTTTCTCTCAAACCGTCAACATGCTTTTCGAAACCCTTCTAATACTCTTGTGATCTTCAAACTACACTTACTTAAATCACACTAACTTTTTGTCTTATTAGGAAATAATGCTTGTCTCTTTCATAGGACCATCCTATGGTCACTTCATTGTTACAAAAATGTGTCTTAGCCTTGCAATTATATAAAGGATATTTTTGATAGGATATATATATGATATATATATATATATATATATATATATATATATATATATATATATATATATATATATATATATATATATTTCCTAGTTACATCGATAGGTGTAATATACAATGGTAGCAAGGGGAGGAGTGGGATGCATGTAAAGAATTTTTTGTTAACTTTTTTAGAAAACTCTTAAAATGGTCGGCATACATTAAATAAATGATACATTGTAAATGTAGACTATTAATTATTAGGTTTTAAATCTAATGGTGGATATTTTGTTGGCATGTCTTTCCCTAGAAGGAAACCCTATTCTATGAGGGCGTTGTACTACAATTGTAGATGGTGATGTATTATGAGAGTCTGATAGTGGTCGTGTTGTCTCTGGATATTTGGTTGGGGATACTCTTGTGAGAAGCTTGCTTTGCAAGTATATGCTAATCTTTGTGATTTTTGTATAAGATAATGGGCAAATTTTGGAGTGGGGTTTTTCTCCCACAAGGGTTTTCCCCATGTAAATCACTATGTTATGGTATGCATGATATTTATATTTATTTATGTTTAAGTTTTTGTAACTAATAAAGATCTATAAAAGTTTTGCATTATTCTCCTCTCAAGATTAGTGTAGGAAGTTGTTTCGCTACCTTAGCTTCCTTACAAGTGGTATCAGAGCCTGATCACCTTTGGTTTCAGTTGTGGGTTGCTGATTTATTTTGAACTAATTAAGATTTGAGTGAGAGCTTGTGCATAGGATACTTAGTGGTCTTGTTGCCAAAATTTTCATATGGAAAGTTCATTAGGGAGAATATATTGGAAAGAGACACTGCAAATTATTTTTGGTGTTGTCATTGATGGAAACCCTAGTCAGTGACAAATCTGCATAACATCATTTTCTTATACCGACAGTTAGATTGAGGACAGTCAAGAAGAACAGAGCATCTGACAGTTTGGTGATCATCAATTCACGTACAAATTTCTAGTTGTTATTTTGAATTTTGGATCTCATGGGAGGTCTATCAGTACATCTAATGTATTGTCCATAAATCTCAATGCCTCATATTAAGTCTTGTGTGAGTTTGGAGATTCGGTTGGTTACTTTTCTATTTATCATTATTTTGGGGCTGACTTAGTTGATAAAATGTGTTGCAGATATTCAAGGAATGTTTACTCGAATATTTTTGTGTTTGATCATTATGTTTTGGGTCCAATCTAAGTTGTGGATGAATTTTGTGGATACGCATTGGATAATTCTTAAGATCTGAGCTGACAATTGCTAATATTTTAAAGTCTTATTGAAGCTAACATGTTGCGATTAAATTGTTAGTCGCAGATATATATGTATGATCGATTATATCATTTTGATATATGTGTGTGGTGTGTCAATGTGTATTGTGAATACCAGAAGAGTGTTAGGGAAATTTTATGCACAGATTCACTTGCGCATAAATATTTTGTGAAGCAAGTCAGAGCAGAGTAGAACATAAGTTCAGTATCAGTCAGAAGAATAGAAGATTGACAAATGAGCCTAACCAGAACTGTAATCAAGCATTTGTAGATGCTATTCCTTCAGTTAATTCTCTTGGATCTAATCCAAATCTCTGTAAGGCAGTGTGCCTTCCTATTTTGAGTAGTGAGTTGTAGACAATGTACCTAAATACAAGTGAATTCCCATATTGTAAACTTCTTTTTGAGTATACTCAGATTATATTGTGGATTGGCCATCCATCGTGGTTTTTCCCCTAACAGGGTTTCCACGTAAAATCCTTGTGTTATGGTGTTGTGGTTATTTTCTTTCTGTTTCTGCATATATCTTTTGGTTGAATGCTTTAAGTGGGCTAATGATCAAAATAATAAAGTTAAATTTTGCAGAACACTAATTCACCCCCCTCTTAGTGTCGCTTGTTTCCAACAATTAGTATAAGAGCTAGTTCCTCGAAAGAAGTCTAACAACTTGGGGAGATCTTGAAAAGTGTTTTCAATGGATACAAGCAGTCTCCAACAACAACTTATGGTGGCCCTAGATGATCTTGACTAGTCAAAATTTGAGAACTGGGAACTATAGGAAAATATTGAGAATGCAGAAAAATTCATCCAGTCATTGAAAGACAAAATCAATGGATCAAGGGAGAAAAGAAAGGAATTATGTGATCAAATCAAGCAGAAGAACAAAAGCATGGAATATGAACAAATCAGTCATACATTAAAGGAGAAAATAGAAGAGTGTGAAATTTTTTATAGAGAAAGTGTTGCTCTAAAGCGTGAGATGGAATCCATCATGATGAAAATGACCAAGGAAAATGAAGATAGAAAGAAGAATGAAGAAAAGCTTGCTCAATCCTTGAAAGAAAAATCTAAACAATGCAGCCGATTGGACAATGAATTGGAACAATCTAAAAACAATGAGGAAGTGCTTGAAAAACAACTTGATGATCTAAGAGATGAACTTACTGCTACAAATGAGTACAAGGAGAAATTCAAAGCCAATTCAGCCAAGCTTGATGAACTGATTAAAGGTTAGAGGACTGATGGTGACAAGTGAGATCTTGGCTATGAGGAAGGTGAAAGTTTTGGATTTGGATGAAGGAACTCTGGACAAGGAAGATTCTGACAAGGAAATCAGATGAATGGAGCCAAAAGAAATCCAGTGAGACAACTAAATACTCATAGATTCAATGGTTATTGTTTTGCTTGTAACAAATTCGGTCATATGGATTCTCAGTGTAGGAGTAGGATGAAGAAAAGTGGACCATCATTCTCAAGTTAGTGCTTTAATTGCTATAAGTATAGTCATAAGTCAAGTGAATGCAGAGTTGTGATGAATAAATTTCATAGAGATGTCAGATACTATGCATGCAATAGACTTGGGAATATTGCTAACCAATGTAGATCAAGGAAAATTAGTGGAATAGCTGGTCTGAATAGAGAAATGTTGTGTGTTACAACTACAACAAATTTGGCCATATTGCTAGATTTTGTTGGAACATAAGAGATCTGGTAAGAAAATATACACAATAGGATGTCAAAGGAAAGGGAAATTCATCGAAGGAAAATGTAGAAGAAATGGGTGAAAAAGAATCCCTCTGTCAAAGGAAATGTGCCAGCACCAGAATATGCTTCTGGTAATTCATCCAGGAATTAGTTTTAGGCCTTTTGCCTAGGGGGAGTTGTCAGAAAAATCCTTCAACCCCCTACAGGAAAGTGATATTAGAATGTGGACCAGTCCAATAGGTAGATCAATGCTTTTTAGATGTTGTTTAACCTAATTGGAGCCAGTATTATAAAGCTTTGGAGATCCACAGAAGAATTATCTATCTCAGTGCTTGAAATCAGAGTAATCAGATGAACTAGGGTTAAGTAATTTATTGCGACAAAAAGGGTTAGTTGTGCAAGTGATAAAAAACCATTTTTATCTTTCATTTTTCACTTTGCATTTTGGAGGAAAGCAGTTTGAAGAGCCCTAGAGTGAACCTTGTTGAATTGTGGAGAGATTCAAGGTGTGAAGAAGAATCTGTGATCAAACTTCGATTCGATGAAAAGGTATTTTTTGAAAAGCCTGTGAATTTGCAATCATGTCCATTCTGTTGGTAGTAGAGGTCAAGGATGGACCCTGTCCTAAGTTTAAATGGCACCCTTATAAGTCCAATGAGACCAAGCCCCTCAGTGCATTTTCATCTGTGTCATATAGAGTTTTGCACACTGAGGATATTAGGGTATATATTCATGCAAACATTGAAGAGTTAGACACCTCTCAAATAATGAATCTGTATTCCCATCATATAATTGGAGAGGATTTTATTTTAAAAATGGAATTTCAAACCCTAGAAGAGAAGAAGTTTGCGTAGTTTGCGAGATTTCACATATTTGAGGAAAATGAATGGTTAGATACATTTTGAGCCATGTTCATGCCAAATTCATGTGGCTAAATATACCCTTCAAAATCACAAAAAGAGGCTATATGTGCAGTAATGGGTCTGAATTCCATCAATAGACTTCTAGTCTTGAAATTTGTGAAGAATGATAAGGTTACTGAAGCAACAGGTGCGCAATGGGATAGAAGGGAAATGAAAATATAAGACATTGTTGAAGTGGATGTAAAATTTGCATCAATGGTCATTGGTTACAAGATATACCATTCTAGCTGGGATAATTTTGTATCCGGTATGACCATCTATACAACTTATGAAATGGTAAAGAAAAATGCAGAATATGACTTGTGCGAGCTACTCAGAAGTTAGTTGATGGAGAATCTGAGTAAAATAAAGAAAGACAAGAAGAATACTTTCAAATATAGTAATCTACTATTGCGTCTATTTTTCTATTCCATGGATGAGGTTTGAGGTGTTGGAAAAATACATTAGAAAAATGATGTGCCTGTAGCCGTTTAGATAAGAAACTTGTTGTTTGGAATTGGTGATCATCAGGTCAGGAATACTACCCTCTGGGGGTACTTCAAAAACTTCCAAAATATGATGCATGCCAAGGAAAGAATTCCCACTTCAATTGTGGAACAGTACAAAGATAATATCTGCTTCATGGTGGATGTTGATTAATGCCATATGGAAGCTGTTCATCCCAGAATAATATGGATCATGCCTATGGGATACAAAGTAGAGGGGAACATATTGAAGATGTATGTAGAACACTTGTTGAGCTCACCTGTGGATCAGGGAGAAGAGAGGTTTGGAAATTATGTAGAGAAAGGTATGTAGGTTCATGAGGAATTGAGAAAATTGGTGATAGTCAGGAAAGTAAGAAAAGAGACAGAAGTCTTTGTAGAAAGGATGGGATTACCTATAGAAGCTTTGAGAGAAGCAAGAAGGAGAAGAGATGGGGAAGAAACAACAGAAGTGAAAGCAAAAATAGAGTTTGCTAGTCCTAGTGTATCCTCTGCCCGCACTAGATCTACAAGGAGTTCCCTTGCACCCAAGCTAGCTCAAGACAAGCCTTCCGGTAAAAGGAAGAAGAATAAAAGTACAAGTACATATGAGAGGAAACAAAATCAGAAGAAGTAGTTTTGAGACAAGTAAAAGTTATTGGAACTCAAGGTGTCGAGTTAAACAAGAGAAAATATTCTGGCAAAGAAGAAAAAGCAAAGAAGGAAAAAGTTGATAAACTTGGTATGTTAGTTGATGAAGTTGTGAATGCAGTTATCAAGGATGGTAATCTTAAGCTCCTCTGTGAATTGTATGAAACTTTTGATGAATCTGGTCAGAGAATTCTAGAAGAAGCTACAATCAAACATATGAACATTTTTAACAAAGTTCTTGTTGAGATTATGTATGGCTTACCAAAGAATCTATATAATATTTTGGAGTCAACAAGAATAAGCGCTAGAATAGAAGAAGAGAATTTGAGGAAGAGAGTTCTTGCAGATTTGTGTCCAGAAATGTCAATTGAAGAGATGGATTCACTCCTTGAAAAGGATAAAAAAGGAATTTAAGAGCAAGAAAAGGGTGAATAAACTCATGAGTGGTGAAATTGATGTTGTTGTTGGTGAAACCAAGGAGATTTTGGAAGATTTTATGTCAAAGAATAAGATTAATGTTGAGGAAATGTTTACTGAAAATGTTCTAGAAAATGAGGAAGTAAATGAGGAGGTAAATGTAAATGAAGAAGAGAATTTGAATGAGGAGAATATGAATGTATCTAATCCTCTAGAATTTTAGGATATTCTAATTTCTCCTAATGTGGAAAATACAAAGACATATATGGAAACTGAAGTTCCCAAGGTGGTACTAGTTGAGGAGAAGGTGGTGCAAAATGAAAAGGTTGAGGAACCCAAGGTCAATCCGAAAATAGTCTCTGAAGAACCCAAGGCTAAAGAAGAAAAAGCTCAAGTTAAGGAGATCAAAGTGGAGGCAAGAGACACTACCAAGGTAGTGAAGAGATCTTTGATGGAGCACAAGGAAGGTCTTGATCCTGAATTGGATGAAAGCTCAATCAATCTATCCACTTTGTCCCCAATTTAGATGATGAAGGTCACATCAATTTCTCAAGCTAAGGCCAATGAGAAGATTTTGAAGTCTCACATAGAGGATAGTGAATTGCTAAGCCTTGCATCGGGAGTCCTGCAGAAATTAATGCCTACTCATGTCATGAATCCATTAGGTTCCTCTTCCGGCAAGCTAAAGAAGCTCATAAATGATGTAAGTACTCAAATTGAGTCTCTTGAGAAATCTGCTGAGGATAAAGTGCAAAAGAAGTTTAATAGAAAAAGACTTAGTTAGTTGAAGGTAGTGATTGCAAAGGATAAGATTTTGTTAGCTACTTGCATAAAGAACATTCAAGGTTCTATAGCTGAAGCTAGAAAAGCCTATAAGTCATGTTTGGTTATGTCCAAGTTTACTGAAGGTAATGAGAAAAAAGTGAAGGATCTGGAAAATCAATTAGCTACCATTTCTGCTACTTTTGATCCATTAGTTGGTGATGTGGTTCAACAAGAAGGTCAAGTAACAAGTCTACTTGAAAAAATAAGAGGTTTAAAGAATGAAAACAACAAAATTGTTGGGAGAGTATGTGAACTTAGGGGACTAATTTGTCCTAAGATTGAGATAATGATGAGTTCTTTGAAGAAAGCGAAAGCTGCTGTAGCAGTTAGTGATCTGAAGAATCTTGAAACTGTAGAGGCTCAATCCTATTTTATGTGTGGTCACATAATAGTTTTGGAAAGTCTCAAAAAGGTTTGTGATGAAAATTTAAGAGTGCTGAAGCAATATTTTACAATTATTTTCAAACTTTTGTAAGTTACAAGTTCATGCTTGTACAATTTTGGAATTTTTTTTTGATTTCCCCAGTTTTTGCCATTGATGTCAAAGGGGGAGAAGTGTATAGTGAAAAATGTGTATTTATCCTAGGGGGAGTTGTTTTTCTGTGTTGAAGTTTGAAGTTTCTTTTTGAAGTGGCAGTGTAATTCATGTTGGTTTTGATCCGACACTTAGTCATTTTTCACTAAGTTTTGCCATCAATGCCAAAGGGGGAGATTGTTGGCAAGAGACATTGCAAATAATTTTTGGTGTTGTCATTCATGGCAACCCTAGTCAGTGATAGATCCACATAACATCATTTTCTTATACTGACAGTCAGATTGAAGACAATAAAGAAGAACAAAGCATCCGACAGTTTGATGATCATCGATTCACGTACAAATTTCCAATTGTTATTTTGAGTTGTGGATCTCATGGGAGGTCTATCAATACATCTAATGTGTTGTCCAAAAATATTAGTGCCTCGTATTAAGTCTTGTGTGAGTTTGGAGATTCGGTTGGTTACTTTTTTGTTTATCAGTATTTTGGGGCTGACTAAGTTGATAAAATGTGTTGCGGATATTCAGGGAATGTTTACTCGAATATTTTTGTGTTTGATCATTATGTTCTGGGTCCAAGCTAAGTTGTGGACAAATTTTGTGGATACGCATTGGATAATTCTTAAGATCTGAGTCAAAAATTGCTAATATTTTAAAGTCTTATTGAAGCTGACATGTTGCGATTAAATTTTTAGTCATGGATATATATGTATGATCTATTATATCATTTTGATATATGTGCATGGTGTGTCAATGTGTATTGTGAATACTAGAAGAGTGTTAGGGAAATTTTATGCACAGTTTCACTTGCACATAAGGATTTCATGAAGTGAGTCAGAGCAGAGCAGAGCAGAAGTTCAGTTAGAACCTTGTTTAGGTGTTCCCACCTCCATGGAAAACCAATGGAAAAGATAAAGGAATGATAAACACAAGCACTACAAAAATAGTACTATGCTACTCAACCAAATGATAGAGAGGAGAGGGAAGCTTACCACCTCCACCAAGAGCACTCAAGGCTACTTGGGGGAGAAATGATAGGAACTCAAGCCTCTGCTGCAATGGCACGGTCCCAAACTTGCTCTACTGATGTGATAGAGTGTGATATTGCTGCTATGGATTGCTTGGAATGCTAGTATGTGAGTGCAAAATGAGCTTGTAGAGTGTTACCAATCTTTCATCCAACCTCTATCCAACCTCTTTCTAACCTCTAAAGTAAGTTCAAAGGCTTGAATATGAAGGAATGAGGAAAGAAACAACCATATTCGGGTCGGACGGCTAAAGGAGGCATTACAAATTTTTCGCCAATGGGAAGAGTAATGCCTTTGTTGGCTGAGCCACAAGAATCTGCCAAAGACGTAAGCGCATCGTGTGGACGTTTGCATGCCATGCGAGCATCCTCGATAGAAACGTCTCCACTAACACACAAAATAGGCGCCAAGTGGACTGCCATCATTGGGCTTAAGTAAATTAAGCCTTCGACTTAGGTTTTCTAAAGTGTAATAAGGAAAAAAGGGGAATTGCACCTAGGGTGCAAATTTGCTCTTATACATTTTTCCCCCACTTTAGTGAGCACGAGTACTGATGAGTGCTCGGTAAAGTAGATCAAGAAGAGAGTAGGGTTAGAAAAGTATACCTGAACTGTTGAGGATGTAGACCATGATCTGGCAAACTTGAAGATGTAGGGCAAACAAAGGACTCCATAATTGCTCAGAACTATGAAGTTGGAACAACAAAGTGCCTTGCAGGTCCGCAAACTTGCAAGGAGGCAACCTCCAAGATCTCTCGCATGGAGGAAGCCCCAAGGAAGTAGACTTCACAGAGTTAGGAAGAGGCAACATGTCTACTCACAGATAGGACATGTTAGAAGTGGTGACATGTCTACCCATAGATAGAGCATGTCTAAAGCGTCAATGTGTCTACCCGCAAATAAAACACATCTAAAAGTGGTGACATGCCTACCCACAAATAGGGCATGTATAAAGCATCGATGCATATATCCACAGATAGAACACATCTAAAAGTATTGATGTGTCTACCCATATATAGAACACATCTAAAAGCGGCAACACATCTACCACAGATAGAGCATGTCTAAAGCGGCCAGTCATGCAAACCAAATTTTTTTCAAAGGGGTCCCTTCGAAACCCTTCAAAAGGAGAGGGGTCCACTCAAGGGACACACAGTTTGAAACAATAAGGTCTAGTTAGGCTTCCCCCAAGCTAGACACGAAAAAAATGATGAATGGAATGAGTCTAGTTAGGCTGCCCCCAGACTAGACGTACAGAGCCTGTTCATTACAAAGGATTTTGAAGAAAGGGTCCTTGAGGAACTCGCCATGAAGTAGACAGGGTCCACTCAAGGGACACGTGGTTCAAAATTTTCCACCTTAGAGCGATTCGTCATCAAGAGATCCTTTCGCAAGATGTTCACTTCATCAAAGAATTTGAAAGGAAGGTCATGCCACCATGCAAAGGGAAGTCAAACAATTCCCACTTCGGAGCAAGGTCTTCAAGTCCTTTCTTTACAAACCCGTGATGAAGGAAACACATTCTGTTAGGACTCCAAGTTGAGAATGCACTTCCAAGGAAAAGGTATTGTGAGGACTTTCAAGAAAAGATTCATTGGCAGTGAATTCATTTTCTAAAATTTGAAGTGCTAAAAATGTTATCAAACATAGGAGGGACAACTCAAGCAAAGAAGAGAGAAAGAAAAACAAAAAACAAAAAATCACAAACAAAGGGCACAGGGGGATCTGGTTTAGCAGGGTCAGATTTGTTCGAGCTCATATAATAGTAGGTAACTACAATGCAAGGCAAAAGATCATCAATCCCCAACTAGATCAAGAAGAATGCATGGAAAACAAAGTAAAAATAAAAAATTGGGTCAACATGGAAGGGAAGCCTAAATTTCCCCAATGCTTTGCATCATCCCCAATTTATCGAAAATAAAGCACAAACATGGAAGAATGAAGGTACAAATAGAAGAAGGTTTATGCCACAAAAAACACACTTGTATCCAAGCACCAATAAGGGTAACGAGGGTCATCTGAGCACATATAGCATGAGTATGGGGGAACACATCACAAGACACACACACATGCACACAAGATCAAGAAAAGGAAAAAAAAGGGCCTCCTCCTAATAGTCATCAACCAAGAGGTCATCCGCTTCCCAATCCAAATCCTCGTAAGGGGAAGGAGGAAAATTTTGCAAAGGTGGAATGTTAAGCGGAGGTGCATCTGACCCTCCAACAACAAGGGCCAAGGAAGAGGGACCCTCAAGGTCCTCTCCATCGAGCTCTTGTGGAGTCAAAGTCAACAATTTTTGAAGATCACCGACAGGGTTAGGACCTCATCCACAGAGTTGAACATGCACCCCATGGGAGTGCCATGTCTTACTTTAGTAGATGGGATGGGTTGCACCTGAGATCCACCGCTAGGCTCACTGAATGATTCAGGAGCGGTAACAAACTTAGGAGAGGTCAGGACTAGTTTTGTCACAAGGACAAAATAGGTCATTATAGGGCCACCTTGTGAAGGTGGGCTCTTCCTACATCCTTTATCGTGAGAAGGACTAGCCCCTACCTTCTTATTCACAAGAGGAGATGAACTCCCCACAGACAGAGCTAGAGTTGCAGAGGAGGAAGAGGAAAAAACCGCAGTGGATACGACCAAAATGTTAACCATATCCACAGGTTTGGGAAGGGCTGAATATCTGGAATGGACATCAGCAAAGGCTGCCCTGCCGAAGGAGTGATAAACACTTGTACCTGATTAGGGTTAGGTGCTTTCGTGCTTGCAATAGGATCCATGAATATGTCCAACATAAGGGAAACAACAAGAGTAGAGGAAGATGATGCTACAGAGGGCCTTGAAGTGGGGGCGGTAGTTTCTTCTTCCTTTTGTTGTGAAGCAACTTGCTCAACCAAGAGAGCCTTTCATCGGTGCTTGCTCTCTCATGCAAGGCAATTCCTATGACTCTTAGAGTTAGAAGTCATAGCTTGCAAAGGGACAAGAGTTTCTTGCTCGACCATAGGGATGTCCACTACGGTTGTTTCTAGTGGACGGGTTCTTGTGTAGGAGTAGGGGGAGCATGTTGAGGAGTGACGGGAGGAGTCAACTCAAGAGCCTCGACATTGGGCCTCTTTCCGCTCACTTCCTTGGGAGTAGGAGTAGTAAGAGGCTACAACGGTCGAGACAAGGAGGAATCTCTTCAAAGGATCTTCTTCCTTTCATACCGAACGGGTCTAGGCTCCATTGGAAAAAATAGGAAGTTTGAATGTAGGACACTTGGGATTTCGCCAAGTGGGCACCGATGGGTTCTCCTGTAAGCAAGGAGTAGAACTCGAGGGTACCGTAACTGAGCAAGAGGAAGTGTCAGGTTGGGCATCAGAAGAGGAAGAAGGAGGATCATGAGACCGTTTCTCTTCTTTCCTCTTTCGAGCCTTAACAACATCGTTGTCAGCCTTCAAGCAGGTCGTATGTGAAATAGCGTAAGGCAAGGGAGGGGACCCATAGGTGTAGGCCACATGCAACTAGCGGTCGATAGCCGGTGTTGTGGATCACATGTACGTAACCTCCATGGATAAAATTTAGGCACTTATGCACAACGGAGGGTACCGCGTTCATCACTATTAACTAGGGGATACCCAACTTTACACGGAAGAGTTCAGACCCAGGAATGATATCAAATAATTGCTTCACGGTCTTAGGTCCGACCAAGACTGATAAGGTAATGCTACCTAAAGGGGGTACAAAAAGGTCATCGTGTGCGAATGAAACTTTTGGGAGCATCATATCCATCCTTATGTAAAAATTTTATAAGCATAATCTCCTCCATTATTATGTTCACTTGTGAAGTCAGATCAATGAGAACACTAGCTACGATGTTTCCATTGATCCGTGTAGGAATATAGAGGGGAGATGGTTCCTTACTAAAGCCCATCGACAAGTCATGTGAAGTAAAGGTTATACCAACACTTTTCTCCACTAGCTGCTCAGAGGGGATGGTTTGATGCAGGAATGAAGTCATGACGCACACTAGACAGTCCTTTCATAGAGTCCTTAAAGGTTAATGGATAAGATGATGAACCAATTAAGGTTTCATCATGCAATACTTTTGGAACCTTCCAACTACGCCACCTAGGGGTCACAGGTTGGGTTGAAAGGTGGCAACCTTACAACACTCACACCTACAATGCTCCTAGAGTACGAGGAAAGGGACCGTCAGTATCGCAAGAATGGAACCAAAATGGTTCATGTTAGGTTCACCAAAAATGTAAGAGAGGGGGACCACTGCATGCAAGACCCCAGGTCACAGAGGGTTGAGACGCGAGAGGCTGCCCTAACTTACCTTAGTTAAGTGTATGTTTAGGATGTGAGGATGAGAATGATGAAAACTCCTAGAATCCTATGATCACTCTGCAATCTAAGTTTCAATGTGGGGCTAGGTGAGTTGATCTTCAGGTCTAACTCTATGCCTCAAGGAGCTCTCTGCCCGAGGACGTCAGCACAGACTTCAGATGAAAGCGCGGCGTGCTAGCGTCTCAGAAATGCATTGTGGTATGTATGGTCAGACAACGGCTAAGACGAAGTTAAACACCCTAAGACAACTTATCAACCTATCTTAGCTACTTTTAAGAGGACAAAAAAAAAGAAATATGAGAAGTATAAGTGAAGGTGATAGAGTAGATATACCAAAGCCAAGGTGATGAAGATGATCTCATAGAAGATCTCGTTTGCCAACTAGCTCCTCGAAATGCATCCACCTACACATAACAAGATAGAGAATGTTGGGGGGTGGTTGTATAGGGGCCTACTTCAGTCAGACCCTTGTTTAGGTGTTCCCACCTCCATGGACAACCAATGGAAAAGATAAAGGAATGATAAACACAAGCACTACAAAAATAGTACTATGCTACTCAACCAAATGATAGAGGAGAGGAGAGGGAAGCTTACCACCTCCACCAAGAGCATTCAAGGCTGATTGGGGGATTAATGAGAGGAACTCAAGCCTCTTCTACAATGGCGTGGTCCCAAACTTGTTGTACCAACGTGATAGAGTGTGATATTACTACTATGGAATGCTTGGAATGCTGGTATGTGAGTGCAAAATGAGCTTGTAGAGTGTTTCCAATATTTCATCCAACCTCTATCCAACCTTTTTTCCAACCTATAAAGCAAGTTCAAAGGCTTGAATATGAGGAATGAGAAAATAAATGACCATATTTGGGTAGGGTGGCTAAAGGAGGCGTTACAACTTCGCTGCCAATGGGAAGAGTAACGCCTCTACTGGCTCAGCCATAGGAATCTGCCAGAGATGTAAGCACATCATGCAGAAGTTTGCACGCCGTGCGAGAATCCTCGACAGAAATGCCTCCATCGACACACAAAATAGGTGCCAAGTTGACTGCCATCAGTGGGCTTAAGTAAATTAAGCCTCCGAATTAGGTTTTCTAAAGTGGAATAAGGAAAAAAGGGGAATTGCACCTAGGGTGCAAATTCGCTCTTATACAATAGTAGAAGTGCTATTTTTAGAGAAACTAATCCTTCTTTTGTTACATTGTAGCCAAAGCAAAGTCAACGGGAAGATATTATTCAATTTCATTCTACACCTGAGAAAGTTGAATCGAGGCCCATGGATAGACAAGAGGTTGAGGAGAGCTCATCCAGCTCTAAATCTTTAGAAGAGGAGGAAGAACCTCCAACTCAACTTGCTCATAGGTCTACAAGGCATAAACAACCACCTGAAAGGTATACACATGATGATTGGAGATGTATTTTTTCTTTGAATAATAACATGGATGAACCCAAATCTGTAGAAGAGGTATTAGGTATGAATGATGTAGAATCCTGGAAGATTTTTATGGATGAAGAAATGACATCTTTGAAAAAGAATGATACATGGGATCTTGCACCATTGCTTGAAGGATGAAAACCCGTTGGTTGAAAATGGGTGTTCAAGAAAAGGATTGGTTCAGATGGAGGTATTGATAAGTACAAATCAAGGTTGATTGTGAAAGGTTACTCTCAAGCTAAGGGTGTTTATTATGGTAAGATATTCTCTCCTATTGCAAAAATGATATCCATTAGACTTTTGCTTGCTATTGCTACTACTTATGATTTCGAGGTTGAGCAAATGGATGTGAAAAATGCTTTCCTTCATGGTGACTTGGAGGAGGATATTTATATGATACATGTAGAGCACAATGTGGTGAAAGATAAAAGTAAATTGGTTTTAAAATTGAAGAAATATTTTTATGGCTTAAAACAAAGTCTTAGGCTATGGTACCAAAAATTTGATACATATGTGTTGAGTTTGGGATTTGAGTGTTCTAATTCAGATCATTGTGTTTATTATAAAAGTGATGGTGATCATTTTCTGTTTATTATATTATATGTTCATTCAATATGTTACTTATTGGCAAAGGGAAAGGTATGATTTCAGAACTGAATTATCAACTTGCTAGTAAATTTGAAATGAAAGACCTTGGTGTAGCTAGATACATTCTTGGGATGGAAATTAAAAGAGATAGAGAGAATAGAAAGTTATGGCTTGGTCAAAGTAAGTATGTCAATTCAATTTTATAGAGATTTAACATGCAGGATTGTAGACCATTGTGTGTTCCCTTTTCTATTGGAACAAAGTTATCTATTTTAGATTATCCAACATCTCCATCAGAGATGGGAGACATGAGAAGAGTGCCTTAATAGAGTGCAATTGGAAGTTTGATGTATGTTATGGTTTGTACTAGACTAGTCATTTCCCATGTAGTGCGAGTTATTTCTAGATATATGTCTAATCCTGGTAGAGTTCATTGGGATGCAGTTAAAAGGGTCTTCAAATATTTGTGTGGTACCTCAGATTATTCCTTGTGTTATTGTAGTAATGTGACTAAAGACAGGATTTCCCTTGATATTCATGGTTATGTAGATTCAGATTGGGCGGGTGATATTGATAGT
Organism: Sequoia sempervirens; assembly: GCA_007258455.2. NCBI lineage: Eukaryota > Viridiplantae > Streptophyta > Pinopsida > Cupressales > Cupressaceae > Sequoia > Sequoia sempervirens. The sequence goes on from VDFB02325577.1 coordinate 62,029, forward strand.
AGATGATCCACCATTACTTATGTGTTTACTTTATTTGGTGGTGCAATCATTTGGATGATTAAGTGACTGGTTGTGGTTGATTTTTCCACTACTGAAGCAAAGTATATGACAAATACTCATGCTTGTAAAGAAGCCATTTGGATTAAGAGACCGTGTTTAGATATTGGAATAAAAAAAGGTGCAGTGACAATTTATTGTGATAGTCAGAGTGCTATATGTCTAGCCAAGAACTCGACATTTCACACCAGGACCAAGCACATTGATGTACAATATAATTTTTTTTGAGATATGGTCAAAGATGATAGGGTGAAAATGGTTAAGGTAGAGACTTTGATGAATATTGTTGATTCTTTAACTAAACCTATGAGCACAGAGAAGTTTAGATGGTGTTCAGAGACTATGGGCCTTTCGGTTCCTAGCAATTAAGAGACAATGTTTACTCCCTCTCGTTGCTCTTGCAAGGTGTTCAACAAGTGAGATATTTTTTGGGAAAATGTGTCTCAACCTTGCAATTATATAAAGGATATTATTTTTGATTAGAGGTAAACAAGTTTTGAAGGGGCCCCAAAACCCTTTACCAAATAGCACATCTGAAGCTAAAGATAATTTCATAATGCAAACAATAGCCAAAACACAACACACCATCAACACGATAGTAGCCAAAAAGGAAAGACAAAAGTAGCAGAACTACATATTCTTTAGGATACTTACAACTTCCATGTCACACACCATAGTCTACTAATAGTCATCCATAACTTCAGACATATCTTTAGTAGGGACCCTAGCATGCCCTTTGGTTTTGTTGCACATTCTAGCTCCAGGCCCCCTGACATTTACCTCAGTAATCAAAAAAATTTGCACCCACCAACCTTGTCAACAGAAACTGTTAGGGTTACAGATGGCAGATATCTAACAATTAAATGTAGATTATAATAATAAACAAAGAAATTAAAACATACACAGAATAAATCATAACACAGAGAATTTAACGTGGTTCACCCAATTTGGGCTACATCCACCAAACCGCAGCCATCCAATACTTTTATTATCCAGTGCAAAAATTATTACAATCTTGCGAATAATCGCATTTTTCTACATACTGTAACCCCCATCCCAACCCCTTTTAACAAGCTTTTAGAAGCTTCTAGAATTAAGGTTTTACAAAGTCGGTTTTCTTTCTTTTTTGAAGATTTTTCTTTTTTCGCTGACAATGCAAAAAAAAAATGGCAAATTTTTTTCTCGGGGGCTATGCCCCCGAACCCTTGCTTTTTGGGGGCTGCTGCCCCCGAACCCCGGCGAGGATGGGGGGCCAGGGTGTACAGTATACCATGGGCTATACAGTATAGCATGATCAGTCGCCACATACCAACAATCTCCCACTTGGAGACTGATCAGACTCCACACCATCACAACCTCCCACTTGGAGACTGATCCTGGACAACACTGCTGCACTTACAGCTCCCACTGGAAATAAGGACCTTGGACCCTGCTGCTATGTTATACTTGAAATCAACCTTGAAGGCCAACTGAAGCTGAAGAGGAGCTCAACTTCTCTCTTGTCACCGCCTTTGTAAACATATCTTCTGGATTGACATATGTATGTCCAGCTTGACCTGTCCATCTTCCAACACCAACCGAATAAAATGATATCTCAATTGTATGTGTTTTGTTTTAGAATGCAAGGCAGAATTCTTTGCAAGATGTATAGCACTTTGAATGTCTGTAAATAAGTAATTTCCATCCTGTTGTTTTCCCAACTCATCCATGAAAATTCGCAGCCATATCATCTCCTTTGTTGCCTCTGTTGCAGCAACATACTCTGCCTCTGTGGTGGATAAAGCAACCACCTTTTGCAATCAAGAAATCCAACTCACTGCTGTCCCACCAATGGTAAATACATAACCTGTGGTACTTCACCTCGTATCTATATCCCCTGCCAAATTTGAGTCAACATAGCCTTTTAAATCAGTATTAGAGCCCCCAAAACATAAACACTTATTGGATGTACCTCTCAAATACCTGAGAATCCATTTTACTGCATTCTAATGCTCAACTCCAGGATGAATCAAATACCTACTAACAACTCCTACGGCATGTGCAATATCCGGTCTCATGCATACCATGGCGTACATTAAAATTCCTATAGCTGAAGCATATGGTACCTTGGACATTTTTTTCTTCCTCCTCTTATGTCTTTGGACACATATCCTTAGTCAATTTAACATGACTAGGCAAAGGTGTGCTGACAGCTTTTGCATTCTCCATATGAAATCTCTGCAACACCTTTTCAACATAATTAGCCTGAGATAAAAACAATTTTATGTTTTTCCTATCTCTACAAATTTTCATACCAAGGATTTGCTTTGTTGCACCCAAATCCTTCATAGCAGAAGATTTTTCTAACTATTGTTTTAGCTCACTTATGTGATCCATTTTAGACCCAGCTACAAGCATGTCATCAACATATAAGCATAAAATAATGTAGTTGTCATTAGCCAACCTCTTAAAATAAACACAATGGTCAGAATTACACCTGCTGTAGCCTTGCTCAGCCATAAAACTGTCAAATTTCAAATACCATTGTCGAAGTGCTTGCTTCAAGCCATATAAACTTTTTTTCAATCTGCACACTAGTTTCTCCTTACCTTTGACCTCAAATCCTTATGGTTGTTCCATATATATTTCCTCTTCCAAATCACCATGGAGAAAGGATGTTTTAACATCAAGCTATTCTAAATGCAAATCTTCAGCAGCCACAATACTTAAAACAATAC
>VDFB02325577.1:64902-93857 GCA_007258455.2 Sequoia sempervirens
TGGTCCCCATACATCCATATGTACAAGCTCCAATTTCTCATCTTTCTTTTTCTTCCCATCCTTGAGAAAACTCTCTTTTTTTTTCCATACACACAACTTTTACAGAAATCCATATTAACATTTTAGACCTGGTAAAACATTATTTTAATGAAGTACTTTCATACCTTTTGCACTCATATGCCCAAGTCTATTATGCCACAGTGTTGATTCAGAGTCCACAGCAACTGTATGATCTTCTACCTGCTGAACTGCAGCAACTGTTCCTGAACATTGACCTTTTTTCTGTAACAATTAAAGTAGAAGGAACAGTATGACCTGTACAAAGATATAAGGTGCCTACTTTCGCACCTTTTGCTACTACTAAGGCACCCTTTGTGACTTTCCAATTTTTATCACTAAATGTAACAACACAACCTTCATCATCTAGTTGCCCTGCTGAAATTAAATTTTGCTTAACTTTGGAACATGCCTTGCCTCACGTAGTAGCCAATGATTCCCATTCTGCAACTTAATCTTGATTCTTCCCTTTCCAACAATCGGCGAGGGTTCGTTATCTCCTAAATAAACTAGCCCAAAATCCCCTTGGACATAATCAAGAAAATAACTTCTATGGGGGGTAGCATGAAATGAAGCCCCTGAATCTAATACCCAAGAATCATCAACATTATCAAGGGAAAGAATTAAAGTATCCTCATCAGATTTATTACTTACCACATTTGCCTCTTTACTTCCTTCCTTGTTGTCTCCATCTTTATTTTTTTGAGACCAGCAATCTTTCTTCAAATGACTCGGCTTACCACAGTACCAACAATCCCTCTTATCTCTGGATTAGGACCTTTTGTCCTTTGATTTTCCTCATGACTTCCCACGATTTCTAGAATTGTTTCCTCTCTCCTTTGTTTTTCCCTTGCTTTCTACATTCAAAACACTACCTGATGTGGATGTTCCACCTGAGCTTTTCCTATGAATTTCCTCGCTCAAAATAATAGCAACAACATCATCAAACTTCAATGTATTCGAACCAGAAACAGAATTGCTAATAGCCATTACCAAGCTATTCCAGCTTTCAGGCAAAGAACACATAATCAAAAGAGCCCTAACTTCTTCATCAAAGTTTACTTTTAGAGAGGTTAATTGACTGGTGACTGTATTAAACTCATTCAAATGATTAGTAACTGACCCACCTTCTACCATTTTCATATTAAATAAACGCTTCATAAGAAATACCTTATTCGGAGCAGAAGGCTTTTCATATAACTTTTCCAGGGTTTCCATCAACTCTTGAGTTGTCTTTGCTGCTGTAATATTAAATGCCACCGATTGTGCCAGGCATAGACGAATACTGCCAAGAGCCTTTCTATCCAAGATCTCCCAGTCCTCATCTGACATTGCTACAGGTTTCTTGGCTTTCCCTTCCAATGGCCGCCATAAATCCTTCTGATAGAGATAGTCCTCCATCTGCATCCTCCTCCATAACTGATAATTACGCCCCATTGAACTTCTCAACCTTCTTACCCTTGTCGCCATTGCTCCCACTCAGCAGTAGATCTTCCCTGACGATAATCAAATTACAACTTGCTCACGATACCACTTGTTAGGGTTCTGGATGGCGATATCTAACAATTAAATGTAGATTTAAATAATAAACAAAGAAACTAAAACATACACAAAATAAATCATAACACAAAGAATTTAACGTGGTTCACCCAATCGGGCTACATCCACCAAACGCAGCCATCCAATACTTTTATTATCCAGTGCAAAACCTATTACAATCTTGTGAATAATCGCGTTTTTCATCATACTGTAACCCCCATCCCAACCCCTTTTAACAAGCTTTTAGAAGCTTCCAGAATTAGGGTTTTACAAAGTTAGTTTTCTTTCTTTTTGAGATTTTTCTTTTTTATTTGACGCAAAAAAAAAATGGAAATTTTTTCTCGGGGGCTGCACCCCTGAACCCCTGCTTTTCGAGGGCTGCCACCCCCGAGCCCCCGCTTCTCGGGGGCTACCACCCTTGAACCCCCACCCGAGGCTTGGCCCTACCCGGCCTCGGACCCCCGCAAGGACGGGGGGCCAGGGTGTACAGTATACCATGGGCTATACAGTATAGCATGATCAGTCGCCACATACCAACATAAACCTCCTCCTATATATGCCTTTCACCAGCAACTGCTTCCTCACCAGGAGCAATCTCCTTTCAATTCTTGGCCATTTCAATAGGAGTAGAAATGCCCATAGACTCAAACTTCACAGCAGATTTAGTCCCCTCCCCACCCTTCTCCAAATTAGCACTAATCCTCTCAAACTGGTCTTCAAGGGTCAGGATTCTTTGTTCGAGCATCTATTTCATCTTCATCATTTAGTCAACAACAATCTTTAAGGATTCAAATAGCTCATCAATTTGATTCTAAACTGATGAATCACCCACTTTGCTCAATGAACCCATTACCCTGACATTTTTCATGTTGAGCTCATGGAACACCCATTTGAGCAATTTAAACAAAGAGATGGTGCCCTCCTTGGCCAAACTCCAAACATCAGGCACATCCTCTCGGTCAAAATTAAAAACATCCTTAACCTTAGTATCATCCTCCTAGGAGGAGCTAACATTTTCCTGACTAACATAGACCTTACCTTTATCAACATCAGTCGATGTTTGAATTTATTGAATGGAATCAGTAATTTCCTCAGCAATAGACCTCTTTTTTTCCACCTCCAAGTCCACACCCGAAGAGTCTAAATCACCCTGCACACCATCCAACTTCAGGGGAGAAGTCACTTGCATCTCAAACAACTAGCTAGCAACCCTAGTAGCCATTTTCTTGTTACTAGAATCCTTCAAACCCTGCTTTCTCTTGGTCCACAAAATAGGGGACAGCATAAAAACATCTCCAACAGTAACAAACCTCTTCTTTAGAATAGTGGAAGCACCAGGCTTAGATGTAGTCATCTTAGCAACAACCTTTTCCTCACTATAGGTTTCATAACCCATTTGGTTAGGACCCAAATCCTTTTTTCCAGAATTACCCACATCAAGAGGTTGCGAGATCACTTCCATGGAAGCCTGAGAGTCCGGTACATAATCTGTGTCCTCCTCAGAATCCAACTTCTCCTCTAGGACTTTTCTCTTCTTGTTCCCTTTCATAGTAACCGACTCATCTTCCGACACCATTTCATATTCCTTAGGCAGTCTCTGTTGCTTACCCTTAGAGATATCAAGTGGCTTAGAAACTTCAAAGGCTTTAGCATAGTCCAAAATTAATAGAATAAGACCAACATATGACACCAAATTCTTGAAGTTCCTTTTGTGATCCTTCAAACTAGACTCCAGAGAAGCCAAGAGGTAAAAAGAAATATAAAATTTCTTCCTATGTCAGAAATGACTCAAGAGAAAAAAATTATAGGCATTTACCATAGAAAAATGACCCTCAAGAGTAATGTACCTCATTAGTTCCTTTGCAACATCCCCCCAAAGAGCTTTGAGCACACCACGCTGGTACCCACCACTCTTGGCTGGCTTCAGGTCTTTTTCTTTGGTCCCTTTGAAGAAAATCTGTATTGCCGCCTTAGATTCTTTCTTGTCCCTGTAAACCTTTTTTCCCTCTGTAGAAAGCCTGGTGATATTAGCAATAAAATCCTCATTAATGTCAAATTATGTGCCCCCCAATTTCAAAACCATGTTGTTCAAACCTTTAGCAAACAAGGTCATAGCCTGTGGGTTGTTACCATGCAAGCTCTCCAGATAAGGCATAAGCCCTCCTTTTTTCAATATACCCCACATAACATCACAGGAGAAAGGCTCGACATGATTTCTGTCGCCTCCCATAGCCCCTGAATTAGTAGTTAGAAGCTTGAGAACCTTGTAGGTGATGAGAAGAAACCTCAAGAAGGAGAACCAAAAAATGCTCATAATTTGTGTGGCAACGATATTATGAAAGAGAGAAGTAATGGTCCTAGAATGCTGCCCCATATGGAGACCAACCAAGGTACCATCAACACAATCAAAATCCAGCTCACCTTCACTCCAAATGATTATTAGCCACGTGACAATAGTCATCTAAATCCACAACATAATGAGGTAGACATCCATGCTAGCAATTTTGAAAATCATGGTTTAAACACACAATAGCCTCAATGGGGAGGGGGTCGTTGACATCCCACTCCCTGGAACCCCTAACACCAAGGTTAGCAAAAACATCAGCTAATACATTCCCTTCCCTAAATATATCAGATATATAACACTCATCAAAGGAATTTAGGATTCCAATCGCATCCATGATCATTGATTCAATACTCCATGAAGGGGTAGAAGACTGCTTCAAATTGTTGATAATGTTGAGAGAGTCCCCCTCAAGCCAAACCTTCTTATAACCTCTTGATTGTGCCATATTCAAGCCATGATAGGCTGCAACCACTTTCACAAAGTGGTTTGTTTGGGTTCCCAAAGGGATCACCATAGCGGAAACAAACCTACCATTAGAACTTCTTAACACTCCCCCACAACTAGCAGGTATTGGATTACCTTTAGCAGCTCCATCAAAGTTAACTTTCACACATCTAGCAGGGGGAGCTTTCCAAACAACATCATTTCTAGAGGCTTTCGCTTTAGTGAGGGGGAAGGAAATATCACAGGGAAAGTTCCAATTATTTGCAATAGAAATGTCAACCAAGGTGAGCGTTAACCTTGGGCCATTCTAAAAAGAAACCCCATTGCCAAAATTCTCTTTGATAGTAGCATAGATTTTGTAGGCCACCGAGATGGCAGGAGTAGCCAAACTTCTGAAAATCCTAGTATTGCGCTCAAGCCAAATACCCCAAGCAATAAGGGGTAGAGTAAGAGCCCAAAGAAAAAGAAGAGCAGGATTGGAAGAAGGCCCCACCCATTGAGACCACACTTCCCCAATCGAGGAAGGGGACACCCAACAAAGATTCCAAAGAGAAAGAACATGGGCCCACACATCTCTAACAAATCTGCAACTAATCGAGAGGTTAAAGGAGTTCTCGACATCCTCTTCACAAAGATAGCATCTGTTAGGCATCACAAAACCCCTCTTGACTAGATTGTCAATAGTTAAGACCTTATTCTGGCAAAAAATCCAGAAAAAATATTAACCTTGGGAATCAATTTAGAGGACCACAGGGATGCCCAAAAAGGAGCAAGGCCAACAAAAGAAACTTGTAGATGAAAGGACGAAGAGACAAAAAAATTACCATTAGAAGAGGGCCTCCACACAATCTTATCAGCAGGAGCATAAGAAGGAATATGAACTGTAGAAAGAGCATTAAAGAGATCAACCAACACCAGATCCACCTCATGTAGCCTTTTCCAACGACCTCCTTCCATATAATCAACAAAAAATCTACCGACCCTTCGCACACAAATGTTCATAAAAGGACAAGCCCATAGTTCATCTTTGAGAGGCCTGTTCCCAAACCAACAATCATCCCAAAACAAAATTCTCCTGCCATTTCCCAGTTGCCAACAAAGACCCTTAAAAACTATCTTACGAGCCTTGACCATACAATTCCAAAGAGTTGACCCATATAGAGTGGAGAAGTTAGAAGACAACAAATCCCTTATATGATCAACCCCATGAAAATATTTACTAACAAAATTTTTGGCCCATTCACTCTTAGCCAAGATGAGGTTCCACAGTTGTTTACCAAGAAGGGCTAGATTAAATTCTTTGATTTTATGAATTCCTAGGCCCCCCACCTTTTTATACCTACAAACATTGTCCCAGGAGACTAAGCGAATTCTTTTCTTATCCTCAACCCTAGACCAGAGGAAATATTTCTGAATTACCTCTAGCTTATCCATAATTTTCCTTAGCATATAAAATAAGCTAAGAGCATAAACAAGAAGATTTTGAAAAGTTGATTTGATTAGCTGCACTTTCCTAGCTTGACTTAATAGAGCACCCTTCTGACCAACCAATTCAAAATTGAAATTGTCAATCAACCCCAACCAAAAGGACTCAAGGATCACATTGGAGCACAGGGGGAGTCCCAGATAAGACGCAGGAAGCTCACCAATTGAACACTGCAAGATTTTAGCAATTTTAATCTGCATGTGGTTAGGAGTGTTAAAGAAGAAAATGACACTATTGGGTAAGCTAACCTTTTGCCCTAAAGTAGCCTCATATATTTGCAAAATAAGTTTAATATCTTTATCTTCCTCAATGGATGACTCCCCAAGCATTAGAGAATCATCAACAAATTGTTGATAGGAACAAACAAGATTACTAGAGGAAGGATTCAACCCAGCCATTAAGCCAAAATTAATAAATCTTTGGATGAGGTTACCCAATGATTCCACCATAATAATAAAAAGAAAAGGACATATAGAATCTCCTTGTCTCAAACCCCTCGAACAATCAAAGAGAGGTGATAGAGAACCATTGACAAGGACAAAGAACCTCGGGGTGGAGATAAGCTAGTTAATAAGAGCCACCATTTTCTCCCCAAAACCAAAAGCTTTGAAGATCTTAGAAAGAAAGCCCCAGTCAAATCTATCATAAGCTTTGAGAAGATCAAGATTTAGGTTAAAACCAACACGCTTATTAACAATTAAGGAGTGAATAATCTCATGGATAGAAAGGATGGAATCCAAAATTTTCCTTCCTACCGCAAAGACATTTTGCTGAGGAGAAATGATAAGAGGAATAACCTTTTGCAATCTAGCCACCAACACCTTGGAAACGATCTTGTAAATCAAATTACACAGACTAATAGGGAGAAATTCATCAAAGGAGGTAGCACCCGGTTTCTTAGGCATAAGAACAATAAAAGAGGAATTTAGTTCCTTCAAGAGATTTCCACTGCCAAAAAATTTCCTTAGTAGCTTCCACAAGATCCTTGGCAATAATATCCCAAAAATACTAAAAAAAGAACATCGGAAAACTATCGGGCCCTGACGCCTTATTACCCTCAAAAGAGAAGACAACACTTCTAATCTCATCTACCAATGGAATAGACACCAGCTACCTGTTAATTTCCTTAGAGATGATATGAGGGATGTCCCTAAGAAGATCCTCCTGGAAATCAAGATACAACTCCCCTTCGACTGAAAGAAGGTTAGCAAAGTAAGAAAAATCTGTTTGCTGCAAATCAACATCCTTCTCCAAAACCTAATTATTATAATTAATAGCATTAATACGATTAGAAGCCCTGTGTTTCAAAGTAGAGAGGTGAAAAAACCTTGTGTTTCTATCCCCACTTTTTAACCACATTTTCCTTCAAGGCCAAAGCTTGATCATACCCTATCACTTGGATAGATTGCTCCACAATAAGAAGCTCCTAGTTCACCTCCTCTTTTCCAAAAAAATGTGACCAAAAGAAGTCCTCTTCCATTCCTAACATTGTTCTTCACATTAGCAAGATTTTTGGCCACTCTATACATAGCCGACCCTTCCACCTGAATGTTCCACCAACCTTGAATCAAATTTTTGAGGTCAGGATGATAGGTCCACATTTTCTCAAATCTAAATGGAAATTTTTTCTTCCAACCCAACAAATCCATAGATAAGAACAAAGGAAACTGATCTGACCCCAGCCTAGTCAAAGCCGAAAGAGAACAAGAATAAGAGACAAGCCAATTAGGTGTGATAAGGGCATGATCAAGCTTAACCTAAATAAGAGCATCACCCACACACCGATTAGACCAAGTGAAAGAGGCCCCTTTAAGATCCAAATCCAAGAGAGTATTATCATTGATGAGGTTCATGAAATCATATCTACTATCATCCGCATTCTACAAACCACCCAACTTATTAGTATCATGCAGAGGCGTATTAAAATCCCCCATAACCAACCAGTTAACAATGGGATGCAACAATTTGAAGAAGCCAAGATTTTCCCAAACTTTTTTCTAGCACTCTTACTATTAGGAGCATAAATATTCGAAAGGGTCCAAGAGAACTTATCCCACATATTAATAAACGAAGTGGCCACATGGATGAAATCATGGAACACTTCAATCCTCTGAACCAAATTAAGATTCCAAAAATTAATTATCCTTCCAGAGGCACTAGCTGCATCAGAGCAATGCATACCATAGTCCTTAAAAAGCTTATGCTTAATTCTAGATAATTTTTCCAAACCCATTTTAATTTCTTGAATTAAGACAATATCAGGTTTATCATCTCTTACTAGATTCACAAGAAGATCATGCTTATGAGGATGATTTAACCCTCTCATATTCCAAGAAATGATCTTCATGAGAGCTTATGGGAGGCACTCTTGGAGCACATCTCCAACAACATTCTCTGAGTTCCATTATCGATGTCCATTTGACTCTCCTTATCCCTAGTTACACTGATAGGATATATATATTATATTTCCTACTTACACTGATAGGTGTAATATACAATGGTAGCAAGGGGAGGAGTGGGATGTGTGTAAAGAATTTTATGTTAACTTTTTTAGAAAACTCCTAAAATGGCTGACATACTTTAAATAAATGATACTATTGTCACCTAGAATTGCACCCTGTGCAAAGTTTACAAGAAATTGAGCATTCTAGAGCAACATGGGATCATCTCAAGGCTGTGGGTCACCTATAACTGAAATGAACCTCTGGAGAAGGCCAACTTCCTTTAGGTATCACCTAAACTACTAATTCTTTGAAGGGAAAGGGATAAGGAGTACATAAATTAAAGAACTACACTAGGGTGATACACCAAACTGTTTGAGAAATCATGAAATGAACACAGGGAGAACATACACATGAAAGCCTAATTGCTATTCTCAGAACAACCCCTTTCAGATTTAATGCTTTAGTCCTAACAGGTTTGATCTACATACACATCTCAGGAAGGAAAGATTAATTTCACAGCTCTAAGATATGAATACAAAATTGTGAAAACACAGTTATAGACTTGCATGTACAAAAGAAAGATACAAAAATGAGGATCAATACAAACATGAACATGAACTTCCAAGGTAAATTCTGTGTTGTATTCAGGATTCCAGTTGAGTTATAGAAAACATATATTGACTGAGAAAGGATTGATTGAAAATCACTAACTCTTCAGAGTGTGCAATCATAACTAATTACAAAAAGGAAAAAATGCCTTATATATAGACTGATATCGGCCCATTAGGGCTTACAAAATATCAAGCCCAGAAAAGATCTACCCACAGATGTTTCAGATGAAGTTAATGTTGAAGCCTGCGTGTCCCTACTGTGTGTGTCGGTGAAGAGTTACCCTAGTAGGAGCCTTCTGATATTTTGTAGCTACTACATTCATTTGATCCATCATGTCCAGTTGAGCTACTTTGGCTGCACCTTGAATGCTCTGAGCTTGCAATAGATACACGTCGCCCTTCATCTTGTTGATGTTCTTTAGACTACCACGGTTTACCTTCAGATCTCTCTGATTGGCTGAGTGAAATCCACACAGCTTCTTCGGGTGGTCAAAACTTCCCTTGTTGAACCACATATCAGTGAGACACTAATCGTGTCTCCCCGATGCAGTTAAATCTTCTCGCAAGTATCGGTATAGCATGGGGCTGTCACTGAGAGCTCTTAGCGAGCCTGAAAAAACATACCGATTCTACTGGAGCCATTGGCAAGACACTATTTATCGCCAAGAGATCAGTGAGTTGACGAGTCACTTGGAGATCCCTTTTTGCCATTGAGAACACCCATGGTCTGTAAGACATCCTCATATCGGGGAGAGGCTATTCCGAAGGCACCCTAGCTTGGCGAGGCCTCATTTCATTAGTTGGCAGGAGGCCATTAGTTTCTCCCTAAATGCAATTTACCTTGTCGAGCTCTGCATTCTTTTGCCAAGACATCACGCAGTCGGGAAGACACTATAGCAAGGATCAAATGTTGTACCGATATCTTCTTTTGTCACTGAGATGCCTTCCATTCACCGAGACCTCTTTTGTCTGCCCAAAGAGCTACCGTTGTGTTTTCAGAAAGAGTCTTGCTAAACTAATTTTGTCTCAGTGAGGACCCATCTGAGTATCGAAAAGAGCTTATTGGTGTCACCCCGAAAGCATTTCACTCCATCAGGATGTTCCCTTGAGCTCAGGGAGAGCTTGCTCGGTCGGCAAGACATCCTGCCGATCGAGCCCTCATTTTTTTTGAGCTCTTCTTTACCTTCTTTGAGACTCTCGCTGAACTCCTACAGCTTTTTGAGTTCATCTCACCCTTCGGAAAGACATCTGATGTTAGCGAGACATTAGATTTAGTGACGCCGCCTTTCCTATCGAGGAGACACTAAGCCTTCGACATGACCTCATGCCGAGCCTTGAAACCTTTGGAAAACTCTTCATTCGGTAAGACATTTGATGATGTCAGGACATTCTGGTGAAGTCCCTTAGTTACACCGAGGTTCCTTTGTGTTAGCGAGACTCCTGCCAAAGACAATTGCATTGAGGTCCATCCTTTCCCTTCGGCAAGACTTTCGTCTTCACCAAGACCTCCCGACGAAGCCCCTCACTTTTTTCAAAAGAATCTCCTACCCTGATACTCTTCACATGTCGGTGAGACATTTAACCTTCGCTGGGACCTCTCACTGAGCGTTGTAGGTCTCCCTGAAGCCCGTGGTTGCTGAAAGTCTCGACGAATGATGATTGAATGGCCTATCGGCCAAGGAAATCCATGCGGTAAGAGGTCATACCAAACCCTCTCTGTTATAGCGATAGGCTCTATAGGCTAGTTCGGCATGATAGAAACTAGATCTCAGCGACCTAGTCAAGATGGAATAAATCAAACAATCAGTCAGCTAGACAGTAGGAGAGTCCTGCCGACTTTCTCCTTGGATAATTTTTATGCTGAATCTTCCTAGGGTGGCTTCTCTCATTGAGTTCCCCATGACCTAGCAACAGATGTAGAGTCTTTGCCCTTGTGTGAATGTCCCACTAGCCTTTGAAGATCTAACATTTGATTCTCTCACCTGATTTAACTGTAGGTGAAGTGGAGGCAACAGATACATTGTAAATCTAGACCGTTAATTATTAGGTTTTAGATCTAATGGTGGATATTTTGTTGGCCTGTCTTTCCCTAAAAGAAAACCCTATTTTATGAGGGCATTGTTCTACGATTGTAGACAATGATGTATTCTGAGAGTCTGATAGTGGTCATGTTGTATCTCGATCTCTGGTTGGTGATACTCTTGTGAGAAGCTTTCTCTACAAGTATATTGTAATCGTTGTGATTTTTGAATAATATATTGGGCAACTTTTGGAGTGTGGGATTTTTCTCCTGAAAGGGTTTTCCCCACGTTAATCATTGTGTTGTGGTATGTATAATATTTATGTTTATTTCTATTTAAGTTTTTGTAATTGATAAAGATCTATAAAATTTTTGCATTATTCTCCTCTCAAGATTAGTGTAGGAAGTTGTTATGCTCCCTTAGCTTCCTTACATTCATGAACTCTACCCTTTTGTTCTTGAAAGGCTTGTCCTTTAAATGATTCATGTCTATTATGCATGTGTCTTATGAAAACAACTATCATGATCTATCCTTTTGTTCATATACAATCCTTTTTCATGGAAAAGCTTCATTTCTTGCTCAAAATTTTGTTCTTTTGTTCATGCACAATACTTAATTTCTTGCATAGAATTTTGTTCATGCACAAACTTTATTTCTTGCTTTTTCCTTTAGAAAGTTTCATGCATAGTCCTTTTGTTCAGCATGCAAGATCCTTCATAAGCCTTGATTATCTTGTGTCTTAGGCCTCTTTTTCATATTAGGTCTCCTTTTCATGTATTGTGATTTGTCCTGTATATCCCCTTATCCATTTTGTGATAACTCTACCTCTTGAAGTTTTCCTTTCCATTTGATCTATTTCATCCTCAAGAAGGAGAGATGGAGCCTTCACAATGATTGTTTCATCATAAATTATCCTCTCATCTAGTGTCTTCATAATCTTACTAAAACATAGAAAAATGTAACTGTGTGTGATCCAATATGAAATGATTCAAAGGATGTATGATTCACCTACACTTTCTCTATTTTAATTAGGAAAAGAGATCTCCCAAAGGTAGGATTGACTTTCAACCTTTAGGTGAGTCAACCCTATTTGGGGATCTATTATTTTTCTTATGACGGAAAAGTGTAAAATATGACTGAAATGCACTTTTGGGAGATGAAAATAAAATACCAAATGAACTCAATTATGTGAAGTAAAAATTGAAATAAAAATTTAAAACATAATACTAACAGAAACCACAATCTCCCAATAGATCTGAGAAGGTTAAAACATTGTGCACCTATCACCAAAAATGTTGCAAAGCGTCCTGTCGAGACTCATTTGCCCAAGGGTGAATGGGTATTTGTATAGTGTTTTTCCTCAACTTCCTGGGTCCTCTGGAGATGGATCTAAGATGTTTTTCTCCCCAAGTTTCACTACCAAAAAGTCAGAAATAAATTTGAGATTTGAGTTTTCGTGGCTTGACGATAATATTAACAACTTTGACAACTTAGCAAAATTGCACTTTTGATCCAATTTCAATCCTTCTTCACCTACAAATCTACAGACACACAAAGAGGATATTTTTTTTTGTTTTTGGTGTATAAGGGTTTGCCTTGGTCAAATCCTAGTTTGGTAATTAAACCTTGTAATGAAATAATGATTAAATGAAGGAATGGATGAATGAAAAAATATTGTTGCAACTCACCAAACCCTTTAATGGATGCCCTTAGAGGATTGGCGTCTAACACATCACTCTAAGGGTTGGATGTTCCATGAAATGTCTTGATTGCTTGATAAATATTGATGTTTGAATGCTTGAAGCTTACAACACAATGTTAGCTCAAAAATATGCATGAAAACATATAAATCTTGACATCATGATAGGATCTTGAATGCTGCAATAAATGGCTAATAAATATGCTCTTGACAATAATATTTTCTCTTGAGGATGTTAGATAATATTGCTTAGTTTGAATTGATAAAATAACCTCATATTTATAGGTAATTTTCTAATTTCCCGACAATTAAACATCAAACGCTGACAATTGCAATTCAAATTTAGATCATAAATATGTTGCCAAAAACATATTAAAAAATGGGATCCTAAACTTAAGGACCCATTCACCCTTGGGCGAATGTATCCTAGGCCCTAAACCTAGGATATATATTTTCCAAGATGTGTAATTTGATGTTTGCAATTATTTAATGTAGGTTCCCCTTTTGGAAAACAAAATTAATTAGGCTTTTAAATGAATAATTGGGCTAATTAAAGGCTTAATTAAGTCCATTTTAATTAAGGGACCCAAACATAGTGTGAAAATGTAAAGAAGTACATTTTCTAACACTACACTTACGATTGCTAATTTTCATGTCTAACAATCATCATATTTTCATTTCCATCATACTACCCTTGAAAGCATGCATATAGAATCTTTCATAACTATGTTTTTCCATAATTCCTCTCTATTCTCTTTGAAGCCTACTCATAACTATGCCAATTCCTTTGACCTTGCTACTGTTGTAGTGAATTATAATTTTTTATGCTGAAAACTGAAAAAATGAATGATTTAATTTATAAACTCAAATCAACATTCCAACATAAGTCCAATGAAGCCTTTCTTGAATTAAAAAACATGTAAAATTAAATTAAACTATGAAAAACCAAAACACATGTAACCAAAAGAAAATCAACTCCATTGTTTTCCTATTTCACCGTGATCTTGATTTATGCATTGATGCTCTCAGATTTTTATGAATGATTTAATTTATAAACTCAAATCAACATTCCAACATAAGTCCAATGAAGCCTTTCTTGAATGAAAAACATGTAAAATTAAATTAAACTATGAAAAACCAAAACACATGTAACCAAAAGAAAATCAGCTCCATTGTTTTCCTATATCACCATGATCTTGATTTATGCATTGATGCTCTCAGATTTTTATGAGCATAAGTGCAACAAGAAGCTATGATGAACGGAAGAGAAAATTGATAATGTATGATTAGAATTCACTGTCTAATATTTTGGTGAGAAGAGAAGGATTTTTATAGATGTCCTCACGCAGTGGATTCAAGTTGTGGGAGAGATGTGGGATAAAAATCATGAGATTAGAAATGAATAATTATCTAATATTCTTTAATCAAATGAAATTGATTGAAATGGGAGAGATAAATGTGTTATGAAATAACTTGCACAATAAAAGAATATGATATGAAATATGCTGCAAATACTTGATAATAGCTGAGAATAACAAGCTCCTTCGAGGGGGAAAACCTCCAAATATCTCCAATGAGAACACACTTCACAACTTCCTGATGAAATAAGACTCACAACCTCCTATATATACCTATTTATGCCTAGGATATCACCTAGGCCAACTTAGACACACCTACATAAGTCTTAGGCTGACCTAAACAACTAAATAACAATATACTAATGATAATATAACTTAATAGAGAGTTAAGATAGCCACAAGCCGACTATTCATAACCTGATGTACAATAATATTAAGGGCGTAGCATGCCCCTCTGCTTCAAAGAAGCATTGTCCTCAATGCTAATCAAGTTTGGATTCTTTTGAATGAACTTCTTGTCATCCCATGTGGCATCTTCAATTGGAAAATTCTTCCATTGGATGAGATACTCAGTGAGAGTTCTATTCTTCAACTTCTTTGTGCATGTTTGACGAATGCACTTTGGTTCCAAAATGATTCTTCCTTCTTCATCGAGCTCTGGTAGTGTTGTTTGAGTTGGAATATTATGCCCAATTACCTTCTTCAAATAGGAAACATGAAAAACTGAATGTATCTTTGTTGTTGGTGGCAAATCTAGCTTGTAGGAAACACTACCCATCTTTTGCATGATTTGGTATGGACCATAATACCTTGGAGACAACTTATTATTATTTTTTTGTTGCTTTAGTGAGATTTTCTTATAAGGCTGCAATCTCAAGAAGACCCAATCCCCAACTTCAAAACTTCTTTCACTATGATGTTGGTCTGCATGTTGTTTCATTCGATTTTGTGCCATGGATAAATTCTCCTTGAGTCCTGAAAGTACTTGTTGTTGATGAATCAAGTGGTCTTATATTGCCTAAACACTTGGTGACACCTTTATTGATGATGTGATCGAAGGAGGATGATATCCATAAAGTGCCAAAAATGGAGATATTTTTTATGAGCTATGAAAAGAAGTGTTATACCACCATTCTGAAAGTGGTAGGAAATCAACCCATTGATACTATTTCTCTAAAGTGAAACAACGTAGATATCCTTCCAAACACTTATTAATAACCTTAGATTGAGGGTGGTATGAAGAGCTATGAGCTAAATGAGTACCCAAACATGAGAATATATCTTTCCAAAAGTGACTAGTGAAGATAGGATCATGATCACTAAAAATAACCTTAGGTGTACCATGTAGTTTTTGGATATTCTCCAAAAAATATGTTTCCACTGTACTTGTTGTAAAAAGATGTGATAATACAATGAAATGTGCATATTTAGTGAGGCAATCAACTACTACCGTGATGACATTATGACCTTTAGATTTGGGAAGCCATGTGATGAAGTCCATGGATACCTCTTCCCAATGCTGGCTAGGAATAGATAAGGGTTGCAAGATGCCTAGTGTCTTAATTGTCTCCCCTTAATTCCTTTGAAAAACCAAACATTCAACCACAAATTTTTTATCATCTTTTATCCCTTCCCCAAAAAAATCTTGCTTGACTCAATGATATGTCTTCAAAAATCCCGAATGACCACCAACTGGAGACTCATGCAACTCTATGAGAATCTTGTGTTTAAGAGTGGAATTCTTGTAGAGATACAAACACTCTTTATACCAAAGAGTATCTCCCTTCCAACAAAACGTATCTGAACTACTACGATCACTTTTTAATTGTTCAATGAGATTACTTGTCGCAACATCATTTTACCACTTTTCTTTGGCTTCTTCCACCCAATTTTCTTGTAATATTGAAATGGCACACAATAAGGCTTCCTCTTTCTCATCCTTCCTTGAAAGTGCATCTGCTATAATATTTTCTTTCCCTTTCTTATATACAATCTCAAAGTCATATCCTAACATCTTAGGGACCCATTTTTGTTGCTCTTCAGAAGATAGTCTTTTTTCCAAAAAATATTTTAGGCTATCATGATCTGTCTTAACCTTGAAGTGTCTACCCACTAGATAAGGCCTCCCTTGTTAACTGCATGAAGGATTGCAAGCATTTCATTCTCATAAATAGGTTTTAGTTGATTCTTACCTTTTAATTGATGACTCTCAAAAGCAATTGGTTGACCTTCTTTCATGAGCACTGCTCCTATCCCATTTCTAGAAGCATCACATTCCATAATGGATTCCTTGGTGAAGTCAAGAGTGGCAAGCACTGGAGTTATACACATAGCCTCTTTCAATCTTTCAAATGTTGCATTAGCAGACTCATTCTAATTAAAATAATCCTTCTTCAATAGAGTGGTAAGAGGTGTTGCTATACGACCATAATTCTTCACAAATCTTCTATAGTACCCTATCAATCCCAAGAAACCCCTCAGTTTCTAAATGGTTTTTGGAATAGGCCATTCCATGATAGCCTTAATTTTTTTAGGGTCCACCTTTACTCCTTCATGTGAAACTATGTGTCCCAAATACTCCACCTCCTTAAGACCAAAAGAACACTTGGATGTCTTAGCATAGAGTTGATGATCTTCAAGTATTTGTGATGCTTGATCCACATGTTGCAAATGTTCTTCCCAAGTCTTTCTATAAATCAATATATCATCAAAGAATACTAACACAAACTTTCTCAAGAACTTAAAAATGAAATTCATCAAACTTTGGAATGTATATGGTGCATTGGTAAGATTGAATGACATCACCAAAAATTCATAATGACCCTCATGAGTCTGAAATGTTGTCTTACAAATATTTTCCTCCTTAATCTGAATTTGGTGATAACCAGATCTAAGATCTAACTTGGTAAAATACATAGCTCCATTCAATTCATCTAGCAAATCATCTATGACTGGAATAGGAAACTTATCTTTAATGGTGTACATGTTGAACACTCTATAAACTAGACACGTGCACCAAGTATCATCATTCTTATGTACCATCACCATAGGTGAGAAGTAAGCACTTTGGCTATGCCTGATAATTCCTACCTCTAGCATCTCCTCAACAATTTTTTCTATCTCTCTTTTGTATGTGTGTATACCTATAAGGCCTGATGTTCGGTGGTTGGATCCCTAGAACTAATTGTATGGCATGATCATGATCCCTCTTAGGAGGAAGTCCTTTAGGCATATCTCCAAGAACAACTGAGTGACGATCAATTATAGCTTGTAAATCTAGATGAGTAGGAGCATTAGATTGAGAGACTTCTAATGAACATAGTTGGGCCACAAATCCATCCACTCCTTTCTTAAGCAACTTTTGCATTTGATGAGAGCTTACCATTTGTGGGTATTTTTCCTTCAACCCCCTTAGCTCTACTACCCTTCCTTCTGATTGAAATCTCACAAATAGTTCTTGGAAGTTCATCTCAATCGTTCCCAATGTAGTAGGCCATTGTACTTCCAAAGCAATATCTGTTGCACCCATGGATATCACATACATTGGGGTATCAAGTTGATAATCTCCCATGGATAATTTAATGCTATGAAACTTCCCTGAATAATTAACTGTACCACCATCTGCAATCAAAACCTGAAACTCTAGAGTTGGATATATAAAATAATTTAGATGAGTAGCTAACTTTTTGTTGATGAAATTATGAGTACTACCTTAGTCGATCAACACTGTTACCTTTTGCTTCTTTAAGAACCCCACCACCTTGAGAGTTTGTGGAGCACTGAAACCTAAGAGTGCATGACAAGAAATTATTGGTTGAGAATCATGTGATTCCTCATTTGACTCCCTTTCATCCTCTAGTATGGGTTCCTCCTCTTCTTCCTCACTTGGTCCTTCAATATAGAACAATTTCTTTTCATTGCATTTATGTCCTCGACTATATTTGCTATCACAATTGAAACACAACCTTTTTGCTCTTTTCTCCTCACTTTGTTGTGGATTCAACCTAGTAGGTTGTGTTGCATATCCTTTCTCTCTTGTCACATTAGCCCCTTGCTTCTTAGGAATCAAATACTTCTCCTCTACCCTACGTGCTAAGATAAAATACTCATTTATGGAGCTAGGACTAAACATGCATACCCCATGTTGAATGTGATCCTTGAGACACCCCAAGCATAAATCATTCAAGTTTTCCTCCGTAATTGTATCCACTCTTAAGGATAGATTTTGGAATTGTTGAATATAATCCTTAACTGATCTTGTTTGTTGAAGTTTAGCCAGCTGACTGAAGAAGTTGTCTATCACGCTATTGCTATATTGTGCTTGGAGTTCCTCCGTAAAAATTGACCATGAGATGGTGAGCCCCTTTTTCCTTTGATGAGTGCAAAGCCAATGATATCAAATGAATTGATTTGGTTCTAGATATAGGGAAGCCATTGTGACCTTTTGTCCATTTGGGATTTGGTGTACTTAAAAAAAATTCTTCATTTGGTTTATCCATGTTAGAGGATCCTTTCCATCAAACTTGCGCATATACAACTTTGGAAATAAATTCCTAGATCCCATAGGAGTACTAAAACTTGTGTCAATGTTAGCTGAACTAGAATTTTTACCTTGGTCACTTGAGAACTCCTTTCTTGGTTCAGCCATATAGGTGCTTAACATGTTTCGTATGTCTGATATATCTCCTCTTAGGTCACACATATCCATCTTCATTGAGGAAATTCCTTCCTTGACCTTACTAATTTCCTCATTATGAGTAATATCCTCTATTGTTGCCCCATCCTTATCAGGAGTCTTCCCCAGAGTGACAACATTCTTTTTGCCCCTTCTTGTAGGCCCCGTCATGATGGGAACCACTAATTTTGAAATAAATCACATAAATGAAACTTAAATTCTATAAAAAAATTATTGTAACTTAATAGGTCAAAAATAACTCACCTAGAAAAATATCCAAGAAATAAGCAGATTTGTAGCGTGGAGAGTGATATTTGTGAAAATAATAATTTTTCAATAACTTGCTTATTTTTGCTCCAATTCCTCCAAATTTTGTATTGTAATCTCCTTTATTATGTCTTCAAAATCCCAATAAAAATCATGATCCAATTCAACAATACATGTGAGATATGTAGATTCCAAAAAAATTGTGTAGAAACCCTAATTCTGCAATAATTCACTTAATTTTGCTCTAATTCTTCTTAAATCTGGACTGTAGCTTCTTTAATATGCTCTTCAAAAACCATTTAAAAGTCAATTTTTTTTTCCAAAATCTAAAAGAGATGCTCTTCCCAAAATCGCCTCTAAAATTGAGAAAAAACCTTGCCTCTACAATGCCAAGATCATGCTCTGATACCACTTGTTATAAACTAACTTGCACAATAGAAGAATATAATATGAAATATGCTGCAAATACTTGATAATAGCTGAGAATAACAAGCCACTTCGAGGGGGAAAACCTCCAAATATCTCCAATGAGAACACACTTCATAACTTCCTGATGAAATAAGACTCACAACCTCCTATATATACCTATTTATGCCTAGGATATCACCTAGGACGACTTAGACACACATATATAAGTCTTAGGCCAATCTAAACAACTAAATAACAATATAATAATGATAATATGACTTAATAGAGAGTTAAGATAGCTACAAGCCGACTATTCATAACCCGATGTACAATAATATTAAGGGCGTAGAAAAATGAGTGACTTTATGATATGATGGAGGTTTAGGAATTTATATTAAAAGTGGATTTATGAATGATTTAATGATTTGTGAATTTAGATAAATGATTAAACGGTTTTATGTATTTAAATGATTTAATATGCATAGATATTTTAATGATTAATGCAAATGGAGCAATATGAAATGATTGATAAATGTAGATGGATAAGTGCTTATAAATGCATAAATGCTTATAATATGTTAATGATTTGAGTGAATAGAAGAAAGATATTAAATGAATTAATTAAATAGATAATAATATCCATTTAATTAATAGACGAAAAATAGGATAATTGTGAGGATAATTTTGAGTGTCTACATTTTGCCCCTCTTTGAGACAATGCAACCTGTCGCATTGTTTCAAAGAAAAAGTGATTAACTGATACATTCCCCAGGGATATCCTAGTAAGGATGATGATGAATATGATATGCCCCCTCGAGATATTAATCAAACAAGTTGTGATAACATTAATCTCTCGATAGATCATGAGGATTAAATTTGATAATTGATTTTGCGCGAGTGATTAAGTGGAAATATACATTTGAAGAAAATGCACAATTGATGGGCGTAACTGAACAATTGATGTAAATGATCAGTATAGCCTGGTTGATAAGTTGATTAAGCTGATTAAGATTGATGCTAGTGCAAAACAATGATTGATTAATAGATTGAGTGATCAAGGAGAAAATTGATTGATTTGATATTTGGATTAAAAGGCAAGCATCAATTATATAACCAATTAATCATTCTATGAAATAAGGAACATAAAGTAAATGAAATGATGAAGGAAATGGATAATGGAAGAAATGATAGATGAAAAGAGATATGATGAAAAGGAAGTGATGAAGCTTCTTGTGCTTTATAGAGTGCTTTATCATCAGAGAGCTTATTATGTCACAAATTAGTATAAGCATCTAGATAACATGAACATCTAGATGACCTGAATATTGTTTGTGTTTTTATTTAGGAGTGAAGTATAAGCATCTAGGTATAAAGACCTTAGATGACCTAAATGATTATTGCATATAAGACACTATTAGACAAGGAATGCTCTCATCCACACTAGACTCATAGGTCCTCGATGATTTTAGACAACCATTTCCTAAGATGAGTCATCTTGTGAATAAGAACAATCCACATACAACAAACAAGTGAGCATGCCCCATCCTCACCTCTCTAGTCCAAGACATAAGACATGCCACCAAAGATAAAAATAATAAAATAATCAAAGATCGACAAACAAACAGGCATCATGCTTCAATGTAGAACTGATTCTTGTCACAATTTATGCATTTTGGTTGGATTTGAAAGATGAATTGATATGTATGTTGCAATAGTCGTTTGATTGTCAATTGTGGCATGTTTTGATTTTGTTGAAGTTCAAAGTTGTGCGGCGATCTCAAAGTGTCATTGTTTGGGGATTTTTTAGGTTATTTGATTTTTTTTGGATTTTCTGAATTTTTTATTTTTTATTTTGGAATATTTGATTTTTTGGATTTTCTAAATATTTGATTTTTGGATTTTTTTAGGACATTTTATAAATTTGAAGGATTTTTATGGATTTTTTCAAGACATTTTATGATTTTTATGGATTTTTTTTTAGTACTTTTTTCCATTTTTTGTATTTTTTCAAGACTTTAAAGAGGAAATGAAATGAAATGTGATATATGCTTGGTTGAAGAAACTAGATTCCCCACACTAGAGGTAGTGCAACCATGGATAAATGATAGATCAAAATGAAAGATTCACTACAAAACATGTCACACAAGCAACATATCTCTTGTCGAAAGATGATAATGGTTGAATGATTGATTCCATAAGGCATGATGATGATAAGTAATTAGGATCATTGGGATGATAAGATTGATGATTGTTGATGATTGATTGACAAAAGATATTACGATTGGATAATGTTTTATAGCTAGGCTCAACTATGATTTGCATGTTAAGATTCAAGGTTGCAAAGGGACATGATAAGGATGTGAACTATGATGGAATGGTAATGCATAAGGATATGAAAGGGAATCCAAAGCATATGTTTGTAATTTTCCCCTAATTCTCGTCAAGAACAAAGGAAGGAAATGGGACATGGATTTTTATAAGCTAGGAGATATGGAATGGAAGAATGCAAGGATAAAGATAACATTTGAATAGGATGATCAAGATCAACTAGATAAGATATGGACACAATGCCTAAGTATTTTTCCTTTATTCCTCATCAAGACCAAGGAAGGGAAAAGGATGTATTTAGATAGGATGGTGGAATATGGATAAGGTGAAGGATATGGCATGGAAGATATGGATAAAAATGAATAGGATAAGATACATGATGGAGGATATGGTATGGAAGGTTTGGATAAAGTGTATAGGATAAGATATATGATGTTCAAGAATATCCTTAGCCTTGTCAAGATCAAAGGTAGAACTGTGAGGAATGGTTGTAAAGAGGATAATGGATATGAATGACAGGATGGATGAAACTTTCCCCCAAGTGTAGAGTGCAAGAGGAATATGGAAGATAGGATATGTATAAGGATAAATGAATATGGAAGATAATATATGCCTAATATAATAGATTGACATGACTCATTGGATGTAGATGGGGAGGATGGTTGGATAGATTTGTTAACTTGGGTCAAAGACTCATGAGGTTTATTTTGACTTATGGGGGATGAAGATAGATACATGACATGGTAGGATTGCACAATATTATTTGTGTTTGAGGACTTAGATTTCTTTGCACATAACTCTTCAAAATTTTCATCAATAAGGATCTTGGAGGATGGGGATGATGTATTATGTGCTACTAGTCTTTGGAGAAAATTTTCAAAGGATTCTTTGGTTGATGGATTAGAAATTGTGAAGTTGGATGGTGATGTTGGTGTAGGACTAGTATGCTTTGAGATAGGAGTTTTATTAGATGGTGATGGAGGACTAGTAGATGGAGTGGCATATGATTCCAAACTTAAGGTGGTATTTCCCTTGCCAATAGTATCATCAAGATTGCCTAAGATTTCTACAAAGTTCTCATCATCATTGGGAGCAAATTTTGACCCACCTCGGAGGATATATGGTTTTGGATTATCTTCATGATTAGGTGAAGAGGCTCCTAGAAGTATGAACTTGGGCTTTGGATTGTTTTCATGATTAGGTGAAGGGAATCCTCGAAGTATGACCTTGGGCTTGTGACTAGGATTGTTAAGGATTAGGACCATTTTAGGAGAGTTTTGGGATGTTTAGAGGATGTTGTAGGATGATTAGTGAAAATTTGGGAAGGTTATGGATTGTTTAGGGATGATTATTATGATGGATGAAGCATGAGACCTAAAGGTTATGATAGGTGATGATGTTTGGTTGTGATTGAAAATGTTTGTGACAAGAAAGCAATTCAAACACAAAAGCACAATGTCTAAATTTTTTGACTTGACTTGAAGACAAGCACAACCTATGGCTGGTTAGGATGATATTTGTTGGGTTCCCACTTGGATTTCTCCATCCACTCCTATTTAGAGCGGATGACCTAGGAACTTAGTAGCATTGGCTCCCCTCCATGACACTCACTTCTTGGGCATACCAAGTTTTGAATTCCATAAGAACACAAGGATCTCAAGAAATTTGTGATCTCTATAATGAACTACGAAAGTGTGGGATGGCTTCAAAGGTCTGACCTCCTGCACCAACAAATAGAAGGATTTTGGCTTCTAAAACAAGAGGTGTCTAGTGAATACTTAGGGACATGACTCCCTGCAAGCATCCAAAAAGCCACTTAAGGCTTTAATCACTCTAGTAGGGGCTCTTATACGTTTTACAGTAGGTACCATGTTTCGAGTGACACTATACGAAAAGGGAAAAGACCGTTGTGAGGACTTGATAGTTTAGTTTTATCCTTTTATATATTGGCCTGAGCGAAAAATTGGTTGGAGTCGTTCCCTCTTGCGAGACAAGCCCCTCTAAGGGATAAACACAAAAATAGATGAGTATGGCTTTCTAATCACCGAGTTTGCACAAGGTGAGAACACAATACCTACCATCTTATAAGCACGAAAAATAGAAGTTTGTTAACCCCCTAGTTAAATCTATGTGAAGAAAGACAGTTGTTCCTTTTAAGCACCAAACAAAATGTGGTCTAAGCTATACAAATAATCAATTTCAAAATCAAGTATTCGACGAACGTCATGCATTAGATGTCCTTAGTAGTTTCAAAATTTCAGTCTTCGACAAACATGTGTTTATGTTTTCACCTTTCAAGTCTCTGACATGCAAACCTACAATAGAAAAACTAACGATTAGCCACAAAATCACCCATTAAGCTATGAAGGAAAAAGACATTAATCTAAATTAAAAACTAGTCTAAATTAAAAGAATAATCTAAAATTGAAAGCTAATCTAAATTAAAATTAAAAGTTAATCTAAATTAAAAACTAATCTAAATCTAAAACTAATCTAAAATTAAAAGCTAATCTAGAATAAAATTAATCTAAATTTTAAAAAAATAATCTAAATTAGAATTAATCTAAATTAAATTAATTTAAATCTAAACTAAATCAATTCTAAATGAAATTAAATCTATTTTTTTTTAAAATCAAAATTAAAAATGCTAAATCTAATTTAGAAATTAAAAGCTATTAAAAGTTAAAAGCTAAAAAAAAGGCTAAATCTAATTTAGAAATTAAAAGCTATTAAAAGTTAAAAGCTAAAAACTAAAATCTAATTTAAAAGTTAAAAACTAATTTAAATGTTAAGACTAAAATCTAATTTTAAAAAGTTAAAACTAAAATCTAATTTAAATGTTAAAAACTAGAAACTGGCACTCAAAATTAAATTGTAGGATGTGATTGCATAATTAAATGACATGATTGCAAGATAAACTCAAAATGGCATGCATCGAAAATGTCAAAATTTGCTCAAAAGGTGATTGCAGGATGTGCCCAATATAACATAAAATATCTCTCAATTAATCTTCCATCAGATTCTTTACCAAAATCATATTTAGAATGGCTCAAAAAAGAGGATAGTCTAAGAGACATTTGCAATAGAATAGTGAAAGAAAGTCTGAGAACTCAAATCTAGTTTTATTTTATTTTATTTTATTTTTGATGAATAGGTAGCTATCTATATTAATTCAAATATAAAGATACATATTCACAAAAAAAGGGTGGGTGGTAGAAAGGCACGCCCCAAAAGTCACATGGGAAATGCCTAGAAAATCAACAGATCATGTGGGCTAAGCCCAGAAGTTCAAAATTACAAAGATAAAAAAGGCCATTAAGTGGCCAGAGTAGTGCCAGTAGAGCTAGGGGGGTCTCTGCCATCCAAATTTTTCCCCCATACATCAGCGGGGTCTGGAGTGACGACAGGAGGAGGACTCTAACCATCATCAACATCTTTTTTCTCTTTATCTTCTTCCTCACACTAGGGAGAGATTGCAAGCGCCAGACGTGGGAACACTTTACCAATGACTAGCCAACCAGAGCTAGAAGCAAGAGGATCATCAGAGGGCCACCCAGAACCACCATTGCCACTCCCCGAAGCATCGCCAGAAGGCCACCCCTGGCTAGCCCACGGCGGAGGAGAACGGTTTTGTTGAGGAGTGCGAGAATCCCATCGAGGCGGGGGTTGTGAATGAGGATGCGCAGAGCCACTCCACTGCTGGCCCCTGGAGGGCGACTGATCGCGGGAAGAGGTGGGCGAAGCGAGGACCTAAGCAAAAGTACAAGGAGCATTACCCCAGTGGTCCAGGAGAACCTGGAGGTGAGCAACCTCAAGTGCATCTTTGTTAGCTTGCACTTGAACCTGTAAAAGCACATTAGAGAAAATCATAGCTTTAGCATATAAAGATACATGAATATCCATTTGAGTATGTGAAAAAATGCAAGCATTTCTGTCTTTCCAAATATTGAAGAGAATTTCCACCCTGAAAGTGTGCCAAAGCTGGGTGAATTTTGTAGCAAATCTGAGAGAATCCCCAAGCAACACCATATGCCAGGAGAAAGGTTCTGGCCGAAAGGGCCGAAAAAAGTAATGAATCCAAGTCCAAAGTTGCTGAGCTCTAGAACAAAACCAGAAAAGATGCTTAAAATTCTTAGCTTGCCCACAAAAAGGGCAGCGAGGGTCCTAGACCCCTAGGTGGACCAGCTAAGAGCCTATAGGTAAGCCCTAGAAAAGAATACACTAGGCAAAGTGAGCAAGCTTCTGCTCAACACTTGCAGACCAAGTGGCAGCAAATCTTTTACGCCAGACATGAGCGGGAGATTGAAGAAGCCACCTCTAGTTCAAACTCTGAATCATAGGAAAGTGTGGTGAGAGCCACCTATAACTAAGTCGAGGCTTGTAGTTCTTGAAAGGGGTGTTTGGATACCACTTCTAGTCTTTCCACCAAGGTTTGGTCCCATGAATTCCAACCTTATGAAGCATTTCAGCAGGAATGGCATTCACCAGACCATCATAAGTAGCACGGTCCTGGTTATGAAGCTTGTGCTGGGCACGAAAAACATCCCACGACATGATACACATGGTGGGTCTGGAAAAAAATTGTTGTAGGGTCTGGATACCCTTTTTGTGAAATCTGAGCGCCTTAAGCCTGGGCGACTTGGCCAACGGCTGACCATTGCTAGTAAACAGAGGTGACCACCAAATATTGTGCTGGTTGAGAGAGAGCCCATCTTGAAAACCAGAGCTAGCCCAATAGAGCCAAGGTTTGACAACTTCCCAGGCCCACCATATGCTTTTGGCCACAAAAGTCCCAACAATTTGGATTGGTTCATTCATGACCAAAAGGGTTTGAAAGTCAATCCCCTTCTAGGAAGGTCTATGAATAGGGAAGTTGGATTGAATACTATGCATGAGAAGAATTTTCCAAGCCTTGTCCCCAGTAAGGGCATGAATAATCCATTTAACACACAGAACAATCCCTTGTTGTTGAGTAGATAACAACCTGACCTCTCGAGTCT
Source organism: Sequoia sempervirens (assembly GCA_007258455.2). NCBI lineage: Eukaryota > Viridiplantae > Streptophyta > Pinopsida > Cupressales > Cupressaceae > Sequoia > Sequoia sempervirens. Next base: position 91,587 of record VDFB02325577.1, read on the forward strand.
CTGGTAAGGAAAAAAATTCCCAAGCCACACGATGAAACCCTTTGTGAGTTTTAGAGGAGGCCCAGAGAAATTCATGAAGCAGTTTCTCAAGCTTGCCATAGGCAACTTTGGAGGGGGCCCAGCAAGAAGAATAATAAACATGGGTGGTCGCCAGAATTTTGGAACACACCTGGAATTTCCCTACTAAAGAGAGGGGCTTGGTAACCCAATAAGCAAGCTTTTGCTCAACTCTGGAGAGCATGGCTTGCCAAAGCTCAGCCGAAGACGCTTGAAAAGCAAAGGGAATGCCCAGAAACTGAAGACTTCACCAGGCCCAATCCACTTCCAACCATACTATTGCAGCAACAGTGGAGAGGGCAAGATAGACTATTTTATTTAATTTTGAATTGAACCAGTCAAGGAGATCTGATGAAGTAAAGAAAACATCTACAAGTGGTTCATTTTAGACTCTCCAAGGATTTTGAAGGAGGTGCCGCTAAAGATGAGAAAACATAAAAAAAACACTCTAGAGAAATTTAAGAAATCCTTATACGTGCAGTCGCAAATGTTCATTCATAAATATATATATATATATATTTTTTAAAGATTAAAAGCTATAGACTACCGTTGAAAAGATATTTCCAATCTTTATCTTTATTAGCTTCAACAGAGAAATTATGAGAAATTTTTTAGTGAAGTGCAAGAAGCAAATTAATGAGTGCTTTGCATGGATGTATTTACAACAACAACAACAAAAAACAATTGGGATTTGTTGATTGGGACAAAAATTTAAATGCCTATCCATTTATCTGCAATTCCCAACTGATTTAAATGCCATATCCATTTATCTACAATTGAATATATCATGCAATAATTTATGGTGATAGCAATTTAAAATCAACTACGTTCACATTGGGTTCACCATTTTGTTTATGCTGAAAACTAAAAAACTGAATGATTTAATTTATAAACTCAAATCAAAATTCCAATATAACTCTAATGAATCCTTTCTTAAATGAAAACACATGTAAAATGAAATTAAACTATAAAAAACCAAAACACATGTAATCAAAAGAAAATCAGCTCCATTGTTTTCCTATTTCACCATGATCTTGATTTATGCATTGATGCTATCAAATTTTTATGAGCACAAGTGAAACAAGAAGCTGTGATGAACATAAGAGAAAACTGATAATGTATGATCAAAATTCAATGTCTTCTTTTTTGGTGAGAAGAGAAGGATTTTTATAGATGTCCTCACGCGGTGGATTCATGTTGTGGGAGAGATGTGGGATAAAAAGCATGAGATGAGAAATGAATAATCATCCCATATTCTTTAATAAAATGCAATTGATTGAAATGGGAGAGATAAATGAGTGACTTTATGATATGATGGAGGTTTAAGAATTTATATTAAAAGTGGTTTTATGAATGATTAATGGATTAAATGATTTGTTGATTTGTGAATTTAGATAAATGATTAAATGGTTTTATGTATTTAAATGATTTAATATGCATAGATATTTTAATGATTAATACAAATTGAGCAATATGAAATGATTGATAAATATAGATGGATAAGTGCTTATAAATGTATAAATGCTTATAATATGTTAATGATTTGAGCGAATTAATGAATGAATAGAAGAAAGATATTAAATGAATTAATTAAACAAATAATAATATCCATTTAATTAATAGACGAAAAATAGGATAATTGTGAGGATAATTTTGAGTGTCTACAATAACAACCATTTCTTCTTGGCTCTATGACCATCATTCATAAGCTCTGTCACACTTTTCTTTGGTACTATGTACTATGACCTATTATCTTCATCTCTTTTCCTGCCCTCTTGGACTGTCATCCTCTTTTGACTATCAAGAGAACTTTGTTTGCAAGCTTCTAAGTTTGTCAAGATCAAATGATTCTCTAATGACAGGGTTACTAACTATCCCTTGATGCTCTATCATTTACTTCATAGAATTTGAGGATTGTCATATGGGTTTTATGCTTGAAAAGGGTTTCATTTTCAATGCATGCAAACCTTCCATACTCTTTTGTATGACAATCACTTGTGATTAGGATATCACTCTTATTTGCTATAAAGATCATGTTGAATGCCTCCTATGAGGTGTTATCCTTTTCTTCATATTCAATTGAAATTTCCTTCTTCCACATGACTATCATAGGGTATATGAATTATCAACTTTGAGTATTTGACTATCCTCTTATTGTCTTATACCTTAAGATTGTTATTCTACCATTGAGATTGCACTATTTTTACCCTATTT
>VDFB02325577.1:93957-165243 GCA_007258455.2 Sequoia sempervirens
CATATCTCTTGTCGAAAGATGATAATGGTTGAATGATTGATTCCATAAGGCATGATGATGATAAGTAATTAGGATCATTGGGATGATAAGATTGATGATTGTTGATGATTGATTGACAAAAGATATTACGATTGGATAATGTTTTATAGCTAGGCTCAACTATGATTTGCATGTTAAGATTCAAGGTTGCAAAGGGACATGATAAGGATGTGAACTATGATGGAATGGTAATGCATAAGGATATGAAAGGGAATCCAAAGCATATGTTTGTAATTTTCCCCTAATTCTCGTCAAGAACAAAGGAAGGAAATGGGACATGGATTTTTATAAGCTAGGAGATATGGAATGGAAGAATGCAAGGATAAAGATAACATTTGAATAGGATGATCAAGATCAACTAGATAAGATATGGACACAATGCCTAAGTATTTTTCCTTTATTCCTCATCAAGACCAAGGAAGGGAAAAGGATGTATTTAGATAGGATGGTGGAATATGGATAAGGTGAAGGATATGGCATGGAAGATATGGATAAAAATGAATAGGATAAGATACATGATGGAGGATATGGTATGGAAGGTTTGGATAAAGTGTATAGGATAAGATATATGATGTTCAAGAATATCCTTAGCCTTGTCAAGATCAAAGGTAGAACTGTGAGGAATGGTTGTAAAGAGGATAATGGATATGAATGACAGGATGGATGAAACTTTCCCCCAAGTGTAGAGTGCAAGAGGAATATGGAAGATAGGATATGTATAAGGATAAATGAATATGGAAGATAATATATGCCTAATATAATAGATTGACATGACTCATTGGATGTAGATGGGGAGGATGGTTGGATAGATTTGTTAACTTGGGTCAAAGACTCATGAGGTTTATTTTGACTTATGGGGGATGAAGATAGATACATGACATGGTAGGATTGCACAATATTATTTGTGTTTGAGGACTTAGATTTCTTTGCACATAACTCTTCAAAATTTTCATCAATAAGGATCTTGGAGGATGGGGATGATGTATTATGTGCTACTAGTCTTTGGAGAAAATTTTCAAAGGATTCTTTGGTTGATGGATTAGAAATTGTGAAGTTGGATGGTGATGTTGGTGTAGGACTAGTATGCTTTGAGATAGGAGTTTTATTAGATGGTGATGGAGGACTAGTAGATGGAGTGGCATATGATTCCAAACTTAAGGTGGTATTTCCCTTGCCAATAGTATCATCAAGATTGCCTAAGATTTCTACAAAGTTCTCATCATCATTGGGAGCAAATTTTGACCCACCTCGGAGGATATATGGTTTTGGATTATCTTCATGATTAGGTGAAGAGGCTCCTAGAAGTATGAACTTGGGCTTTGGATTGTTTTCATGATTAGGTGAAGGGAATCCTCGAAGTATGACCTTGGGCTTGTGACTAGGATTGTTAAGGATTAGGACCATTTTAGGAGAGTTTTGGGATGTTTAGAGGATGTTGTAGGATGATTAGTGAAAATTTGGGAAGGTTATGGATTGTTTAGGGATGATTATTATGATGGATGAAGCATGAGACCTAAAGGTTATGATAGGTGATGATGTTTGGTTGTGATTGAAAATGTTTGTGACAAGAAAGCAATTCAAACACAAAAGCACAATGTCTAAATTTTTTGACTTGACTTGAAGACAAGCACAACCTATGGCTGGTTAGGATGATATTTGTTGGGTTCCCACTTGGATTTCTCCATCCACTCCTATTTAGAGCGGATGACCTAGGAACTTAGTAGCATTGGCTCCCCTCCATGACACTCACTTCTTGGGCATACCAAGTTTTGAATTCCATAAGAACACAAGGATCTCAAGAAATTTGTGATCTCTATAATGAACTACGAAAGTGTGGGATGGCTTCAAAGGTCTGACCTCCTGCACCAACAAATAGAAGGATTTTGGCTTCTAAAACAAGAGGTGTCTAGTGAATACTTAGGGACATGACTCCCTGCAAGCATCCAAAAAGCCACTTAAGGCTTTAATCACTCTAGTAGGGGCTCTTATACGTTTTACAGTAGGTACCATGTTTCGAGTGACACTATACGAAAAGGGAAAAGACCGTTGTGAGGACTTGATAGTTTAGTTTTATCCTTTTATATATTGGCCTGAGCGAAAAATTGGTTGGAGTCGTTCCCTCTTGCGAGACAAGCCCCTCTAAGGGATAAACACAAAAATAGATGAGTATGGCTTTCTAATCACCGAGTTTGCACAAGGTGAGAACACAATACCTACCATCTTATAAGCACGAAAAATAGAAGTTTGTTAACCCCCTAGTTAAATCTATGTGAAGAAAGACAGTTGTTCCTTTTAAGCACCAAACAAAATGTGGTCTAAGCTATACAAATAATCAATTTCAAAATCAAGTATTCGACGAACGTCATGCATTAGATGTCCTTAGTAGTTTCAAAATTTCAGTCTTCGACAAACATGTGTTTATGTTTTCACCTTTCAAGTCTCTGACATGCAAACCTACAATAGAAAAACTAACGATTAGCCACAAAATCACCCATTAAGCTATGAAGGAAAAAGACATTAATCTAAATTAAAAACTAGTCTAAATTAAAAGAATAATCTAAAATTGAAAGCTAATCTAAATTAAAATTAAAAGTTAATCTAAATTAAAAACTAATCTAAATCTAAAACTAATCTAAAATTAAAAGCTAATCTAGAATAAAATTAATCTAAATTTTAAAAAAATAATCTAAATTAGAATTAATCTAAATTAAATTAATTTAAATCTAAACTAAATCAATTCTAAATGAAATTAAATCTATTTTTTTTTAAAATCAAAATTAAAAATGCTAAATCTAATTTAGAAATTAAAAGCTATTAAAAGTTAAAAGCTAAAAAAAAGGCTAAATCTAATTTAGAAATTAAAAGCTATTAAAAGTTAAAAGCTAAAAACTAAAATCTAATTTAAAAGTTAAAAACTAATTTAAATGTTAAGACTAAAATCTAATTTTAAAAAGTTAAAACTAAAATCTAATTTAAATGTTAAAAACTAGAAACTGGCACTCAAAATTAAATTGTAGGATGTGATTGCATAATTAAATGACATGATTGCAAGATAAACTCAAAATGGCATGCATCGAAAATGTCAAAATTTGCTCAAAAGGTGATTGCAGGATGTGCCCAATATAACATAAAATATCTCTCAATTAATCTTCCATCAGATTCTTTACCAAAATCATATTTAGAATGGCTCAAAAAAGAGGATAGTCTAAGAGACATTTGCAATAGAATAGTGAAAGAAAGTCTGAGAACTCAAATCTAGTTTTATTTTATTTTATTTTATTTTTGATGAATAGGTAGCTATCTATATTAATTCAAATATAAAGATACATATTCACAAAAAAAGGGTGGGTGGTAGAAAGGCACGCCCCAAAAGTCACATGGGAAATGCCTAGAAAATCAACAGATCATGTGGGCTAAGCCCAGAAGTTCAAAATTACAAAGATAAAAAAGGCCATTAAGTGGCCAGAGTAGTGCCAGTAGAGCTAGGGGGGTCTCTGCCATCCAAATTTTTCCCCCATACATCAGCGGGGTCTGGAGTGACGACAGGAGGAGGACTCTAACCATCATCAACATCTTTTTTCTCTTTATCTTCTTCCTCACACTAGGGAGAGATTGCAAGCGCCAGACGTGGGAACACTTTACCAATGACTAGCCAACCAGAGCTAGAAGCAAGAGGATCATCAGAGGGCCACCCAGAACCACCATTGCCACTCCCCGAAGCATCGCCAGAAGGCCACCCCTGGCTAGCCCACGGCGGAGGAGAACGGTTTTGTTGAGGAGTGCGAGAATCCCATCGAGGCGGGGGTTGTGAATGAGGATGCGCAGAGCCACTCCACTGCTGGCCCCTGGAGGGCGACTGATCGCGGGAAGAGGTGGGCGAAGCGAGGACCTAAGCAAAAGTACAAGGAGCATTACCCCAGTGGTCCAGGAGAACCTGGAGGTGAGCAACCTCAAGTGCATCTTTGTTAGCTTGCACTTGAACCTGTAAAAGCACATTAGAGAAAATCATAGCTTTAGCATATAAAGATACATGAATATCCATTTGAGTATGTGAAAAAATGCAAGCATTTCTGTCTTTCCAAATATTGAAGAGAATTTCCACCCTGAAAGTGTGCCAAAGCTGGGTGAATTTTGTAGCAAATCTGAGAGAATCCCCAAGCAACACCATATGCCAGGAGAAAGGTTCTGGCCGAAAGGGCCGAAAAAAGTAATGAATCCAAGTCCAAAGTTGCTGAGCTCTAGAACAAAACCAGAAAAGATGCTTAAAATTCTTAGCTTGCCCACAAAAAGGGCAGCGAGGGTCCTAGACCCCTAGGTGGACCAGCTAAGAGCCTATAGGTAAGCCCTAGAAAAGAATACACTAGGCAAAGTGAGCAAGCTTCTGCTCAACACTTGCAGACCAAGTGGCAGCAAATCTTTTACGCCAGACATGAGCGGGAGATTGAAGAAGCCACCTCTAGTTCAAACTCTGAATCATAGGAAAGTGTGGTGAGAGCCACCTATAACTAAGTCGAGGCTTGTAGTTCTTGAAAGGGGTGTTTGGATACCACTTCTAGTCTTTCCACCAAGGTTTGGTCCCATGAATTCCAACCTTATGAAGCATTTCAGCAGGAATGGCATTCACCAGACCATCATAAGTAGCACGGTCCTGGTTATGAAGCTTGTGCTGGGCACGAAAAACATCCCACGACATGATACACATGGTGGGTCTGGAAAAAAATTGTTGTAGGGTCTGGATACCCTTTTTGTGAAATCTGAGCGCCTTAAGCCTGGGCGACTTGGCCAACGGCTGACCATTGCTAGTAAACAGAGGTGACCACCAAATATTGTGCTGGTTGAGAGAGAGCCCATCTTGAAAACCAGAGCTAGCCCAATAGAGCCAAGGTTTGACAACTTCCCAGGCCCACCATATGCTTTTGGCCACAAAAGTCCCAACAATTTGGATTGGTTCATTCATGACCAAAAGGGTTTGAAAGTCAATCCCCTTCTAGGAAGGTCTATGAATAGGGAAGTTGGATTGAATACTATGCATGAGAAGAATTTTCCAAGCCTTGTCCCCAGTAAGGGCATGAATAATCCATTTAACACACAGAACAATCCCTTGTTGTTGAGTAGATAACAACCTGACCTCTCGAGTCTCTGGTAAGGAAAAAAATTCCCAAGCCACACGATGAAACCCTTTGTGAGTTTTAGAGGAGGCCCAGAGAAATTCATGAAGCAGTTTCTCAAGCTTGCCATAGGCAACTTTGGAGGGGGCCCAGCAAGAAGAATAATAAACATGGGTGGTCGCCAGAATTTTGGAACACACCTGGAATTTCCCTACTAAAGAGAGGGGCTTGGTAACCCAATAAGCAAGCTTTTGCTCAACTCTGGAGAGCATGGCTTGCCAAAGCTCAGCCGAAGACGCTTGAAAAGCAAAGGGAATGCCCAGAAACTGAAGACTTCACCAGGCCCAATCCACTTCCAACCATACTATTGCAGCAACAGTGGAGAGGGCAAGATAGACTATTTTATTTAATTTTGAATTGAACCAGTCAAGGAGATCTGATGAAGTAAAGAAAACATCTACAAGTGGTTCATTTTAGACTCTCCAAGGATTTTGAAGGAGGTGCCGCTAAAGATGAGAAAACATAAAAAAAACACTCTAGAGAAATTTAAGAAATCCTTATACGTGCAGTCGCAAATGTTCATTCATAAATATATATATATATATATTTTTTAAAGATTAAAAGCTATAGACTACCGTTGAAAAGATATTTCCAATCTTTATCTTTATTAGCTTCAACAGAGAAATTATGAGAAATTTTTTAGTGAAGTGCAAGAAGCAAATTAATGAGTGCTTTGCATGGATGTATTTACAACAACAACAACAAAAAACAATTGGGATTTGTTGATTGGGACAAAAATTTAAATGCCTATCCATTTATCTGCAATTCCCAACTGATTTAAATGCCATATCCATTTATCTACAATTGAATATATCATGCAATAATTTATGGTGATAGCAATTTAAAATCAACTACGTTCACATTGGGTTCACCATTTTGTTTATGCTGAAAACTAAAAAACTGAATGATTTAATTTATAAACTCAAATCAAAATTCCAATATAACTCTAATGAATCCTTTCTTAAATGAAAACACATGTAAAATGAAATTAAACTATAAAAAACCAAAACACATGTAATCAAAAGAAAATCAGCTCCATTGTTTTCCTATTTCACCATGATCTTGATTTATGCATTGATGCTATCAAATTTTTATGAGCACAAGTGAAACAAGAAGCTGTGATGAACATAAGAGAAAACTGATAATGTATGATCAAAATTCAATGTCTTCTTTTTTGGTGAGAAGAGAAGGATTTTTATAGATGTCCTCACGCGGTGGATTCATGTTGTGGGAGAGATGTGGGATAAAAAGCATGAGATGAGAAATGAATAATCATCCCATATTCTTTAATAAAATGCAATTGATTGAAATGGGAGAGATAAATGAGTGACTTTATGATATGATGGAGGTTTAAGAATTTATATTAAAAGTGGTTTTATGAATGATTAATGGATTAAATGATTTGTTGATTTGTGAATTTAGATAAATGATTAAATGGTTTTATGTATTTAAATGATTTAATATGCATAGATATTTTAATGATTAATACAAATTGAGCAATATGAAATGATTGATAAATATAGATGGATAAGTGCTTATAAATGTATAAATGCTTATAATATGTTAATGATTTGAGCGAATTAATGAATGAATAGAAGAAAGATATTAAATGAATTAATTAAACAAATAATAATATCCATTTAATTAATAGACGAAAAATAGGATAATTGTGAGGATAATTTTGAGTGTCTACAATAACAACCATTTCTTCTTGGCTCTATGACCATCATTCATAAGCTCTGTCACACTTTTCTTTGGTACTATGTACTATGACCTATTATCTTCATCTCTTTTCCTGCCCTCTTGGACTGTCATCCTCTTTTGACTATCAAGAGAACTTTGTTTGCAAGCTTCTAAGTTTGTCAAGATCAAATGATTCTCTAATGACAGGGTTACTAACTATCCCTTGATGCTCTATCATTTACTTCATAGAATTTGAGGATTGTCATATGGGTTTTATGCTTGAAAAGGGTTTCATTTTCAATGCATGCAAACCTTCCATACTCTTTTGTATGACAATCACTTGTGATTAGGATATCACTCTTATTTGCTATAAAGATCATGTTGAATGCCTCCTATGAGGTGTTATCCTTTTCTTCATATTCAATTGAAATTTCCTTCTTCCACATGACTATCATAGGGTATATGAATTATCAACTTTGAGTATTTGACTATCCTCTTATTGTCTTATACCTTAAGATTGTTATTCTACCATTGAGATTGCACTATTTTTACCCTATTTTGACCCCGATTTAAAGTATTCAATTTTCATAAGGTCACCAGACTATGATTGTATTTTTTCATCTACAAGTCATTATGGACTACTCATAACAAGACTTCCAACTGCATGGTATTCGTTATCACCTCTAAATTTTACTTGTTAATTCATGACTATTTTACCATAGAGTGTCATACAATAGTTGTTCTTTGTAAGATAACAATCCTTTCACAATGTTTCCTTCATGATTTAGAACCCTCAAGGAATTATTACAATCTTGCACAATTGTCCTTTGGCTTGCAACTGTGTATTGTTCTTTTGTACTGTCATTTGATAACTATGTAGCCTCCTTGATATGATTCTTTCACTTTGCAGGTTTGTATCTTTAAAGATAATTGTGTCTTGGTATTAGTGAATTCCTATAAATTATGACTATCATCCTCCTATCTTCTACCAAGCCTAACATTGTCATTGTATTCTTCAAAGATATTATTAGTTTGTAAGGACTATCCTTTGAATCTTTTGACTATGTTCTTTTCATTTGAGTTGTCATGACATACTTGATACTTGTCTTATAAGGTTCACATATCTCATATAACTCTTCATTAATTTTCATTCTCTATAGACTGTCATCTACAACTGACTTGATTCTGATGTTAAACATTGTCATCATGTCTTCTCTTATCACCTAAAAAATTCCAGGTTTCCCTATCACTTTTATCTCATTACCCAAAGACCAAACTCTACTAGAATGTTCATATTCTTCAGGTTAGATTCCTTGATCACCCTCATGCTCAACATACCAACAAGCTTCTTCATAGCCCTAGAATTAGTACATATTAGGAATATCCATAACATCTTCCCCAACTATTTTTAGTCCAAAGTCGACATGTGGCTTCTCCATTCTCTATCAACTATTAAGATCAATAATTGTCCACTATTAAGATCATTAGTTGGACCCACTTTTAAGATCATTAACTATCCTTGGATATTGTTACTATCACTCATGAAATGTCATACAAATCTAGATCATTCTCTAAGTAGTAAAAGTCATCAACTATCCTTTAGTTCCTTTACCCCTCACTCTTTTACCTTTGAAGGCCTTACTCTATTCTTTATCCATTCTCTTTAGAATGCCTATTATCGAATCTCTCAGTCATCATCAAAGATTTGTCCTCTATTCACCTATTGCACTATTACTAACCCTTGGACTATCATTGTGGTGTCTAGGCCTTTCATTCTTTTGGTTATGCATCTTTGTTCATACCTTGCAATCCTCTGCTTGTCATTGCTTTCTAGCTCTATATCCTCCACTATTCCAACAGATTGGTAGTGTTATTTCTTGAAGGACAGTGTAAACCCTTCAACTATGTCTTCTTCTTGTGGAACAACTTAATTAACCTCCATAGTCATTGAATGTGACTTTGTTTGTCTAGCACACAGTTGAAGGATAGATTGTACATGATTGGTGGCATATGTAGTTGTAAATAGTCACAAGCAATGTTCATAGCCTTGTGTTGTTCATTTGTGGTCATGTAACTAGATGGATTTTCCTAAAATATCTATGAATGAACTAATATCTTCATTCAAAACCTCTTTTCCTTCTTAGGACATAATTCCATCCTAGCTACCATCCTTTTCATCCTTCTTTTCTCAAAATGTCATAGTGTATTGTTCATTTATTGTTGCCCTTGTTCACTACCCTCTATACATGTTTACCCTATTAATAGACCCATTTAACCTATTAATAGACCCGTTTAAGGTCTATGGTGTTTGGAGGTATTATTATGTGTTCTATGAACCCCTATGTCAGGTTACAAACAATGATATTCATGACAACATTTATAACTATTTAATAGAGTTTTTGTGATTTAATAAACCTATTTTTCAATGGAAAAACATATACTCGATAAGGTATAGAATGCATACCACATAGCACTTGGATCTTGGAGAACCTAGAAGATGTAGATGAGGTGTAAATAGGCTCTTGAAACTTCTCTCTCTCCCATGCAACAATTTTAACCTTCATCTTGATCTACAACATGCTCAAATTGCTTCCTAAATCTCAACAATTTATTCTAAAGCGACCGTCTTAGAGTCTCATGGAAAAAATGGAGGGTTGTTTCTTTGCCAATACCATAAAAACCCTAACTCTACATGCTATGTGGATGGAGGCAAATATAAAACCTAAACTCCTCCCATCTTTGGTATTAGAATTGGCGAAAACTTGTCATTTTTAACTTCATTTTTGGTGCCTAAGACATTTTGAAGATATGTTAATTGTGAGAAATTACTCGTTATGAAAAATTATAATAAAAATTGTGTTCATGTCAAGCAATATATGGGCTATTATTGATAGTAGGGAGAAAAAACCTTGAAGTAGAAATATTTACCAATATCTCATAAATTATTTAAAGAATAATTCTTAAGAAGCCTCCTCAATTCTCTTAAGAAGTATGAAAGATGATTTTCTCCTATATATTGATAACCTAGATTCACCATGTGAAACATGTAAGTTATTAGAACCAATACATGAAGGTTCAATAATTTCTAAAGTCATTAAACTAATCCTAGATATTTTTACAACTCCCATGAAAGGACACAAAAAATGATAAGTATCTTCCCAAAATAAAAAAATGTTAAGTAATAACTAGATGGCTGCAAACATGAACTCATGAAAGATAAACTTATAATTCATAGTCTTTTTGAACATTTACAAATAGTTTCAAAAAGTATTTTTATTAAAGATATCAAGTTTCCACTATCCATCTTATTGCTTGAATATATTTTTTGGATTTGATTGTGTCATTTTTTTTTATCAAAATATTTTTATCTTAAATCTCAAATACTAAATTGAAGATGATCTCCTTAATCTATCAACATTATCTACTATTCTTATTCAAAAAGATCAAGTAATGTTCTACTATTCTTATTCAAGAAGATCAAGTAATGTTGAATTTTGACTCTTAAGGAAAATGTATCATAAGCCTTACTAATTTAACCTAAAATCAAATTGTTTGAGAGAAATAAAGAAGGAAACCAAAGTCAATTTAACTCATTCAATCACTCTAAAAATTACGAGTGAAATATAATAATTATGGTAAACTAGCGAATAGAGACTTAAATGTCTACGTCAAAAAGAAGAATAAAGGATTCTATTAGAACAAAAACTCTACTCACAACAAATAAATGAAATTCAAATCAAGATCAAAAGCAAAAGAATATTGTTGCTTTGCATACAATCCTCACTGCATCAATTAATAACGAATAAATCCAAGACAATGGTGCCTCAAAATATGGGACTTATATGTATATCATATTTATCTAATATTAAAATATGCAATGAGATAATATATCTAGGATAACTCTATAATAAAATTATTAGGGCAATGGAATTTAAGTATCTTGAAAAAATCTATTGGAGATGCATTGTTTGTCCATAAATTAAAGTCTCCTTTCTTGTTCCCAACTAATGATTTTTTTTTTTTAAATAATCATTCTTAGATTTAGTTGATATATTAAAGATCAAAACAAATTTATTGTCACACAATGAATTTATAAGAATAAACTCTATTTTCTATGGTATTTCTATGGTATTTCAAAACAAAATTATCTGTTCATGTAAATAAAATCCAAAACACAATTATCACATGAAAGATTAGGACATTTAAATATCTAAAGCCTTAATTAAATGTTTCACCATAATTTTGTAATAGATTTACCTAAAACTAAAAATAAATTAGAAACCTATAAAAGGTGCTTCCTAGGGAAACACCATACTCCATATGCTAGCAAAAGCCACATTCAAATATCTTTTGAACCCCTAAAATTGATTCATTGTGACTTAATGGGCCCTTTCCATGTTCCCTCTATTAGTGGATCTCTTTCTCTCTTTATTCCCTTACATTTATTGATGACTATACTAGAATGGTTTGAGGCTATTATCTTAAAAAATGGTATTCTTAGAATTGATAATGAAACTAATTCATAATCAAAGAGTTTGAAAATTTGTGTGTCTTGCATGGGATATAGAGAGAATTAACTTCTTATTCTCTTCAACATAATGGTGTAGCTAAAAGGAAAAATTAAACTATCATAGAAATATTAAGGTCTATGATGCAATCATTGAATACACTTAATTTTTTATGAGCTAAGGTGATGAATACTACTAGATTAAATATATTCTAAATAGGGTACCATCAAAAGTATTAAATCTTACTACACCCTTAAAAATATGGAGAAATAAACAACTAAATGTTTCTCATCTTAGGATCTTTGGAAGTCCTACATACATTTTCTTTCAATATCTAGGGGAATTGACAACCCAATGAATTAGATCAACTTTGGCATTAACACCATTCACATGAACACAACGATCAACAAGCCAAGCCCCTATAACTCTTAGGCCCACACACTAGGAGGCCCCCAATCTCGTGTTGGCAATTTGAGTGAGATTTGAACTCAGGTGGGCAAACTACAATGTGCACTTATAGTGAGTAGGCTCGCCACTTGATCTAAATCCCCAGGATGAAGTCCTACATACGTTCTTATTAAAAAAAAGATAAAACAAGTGAACCTACAATAGTGAGTCCCACTTGTGGGACATCACTTTTTCGAACTTGGATGGAGGTGAAAAGTTAAAAAACATCTTCATTCAAAGGTACATCAAAAAGTACCTTCGTTTGAATGTTTTTAATTTTTTTTTGGGAACAACATACCTTTAAATGAAGGTCCTTGAATACCTTCAAACAAAGGATCTAAAAGTGACCTTTCCACCTTAGGCCTCAAATTTTTTTCAAAAAATTATGTTTCCAACCTTGGGTTGGACCAGCAAATGGAATAAATATGAAAATATAATTTGTAGGTTTGTAGCATTGAAAGTAAGCTTTCCAATGAGGATAATATTGAATAGTTTTAATTTTATTATTATATTTATTTTCTATTTTCTAGTGAAGATAGGTTTTTCAATAGTTGTGAAGGTCTTTGTTCCACACACATGGAAAAATAGTAAAATAAATAATTTGATTTTTGAAAAATAAGTGTCTTCTATATATTGATTTTCTTATTTCAACAACAAAGATAAGTTAATTTGGATGAATACAATTTTTTTTTTATGTGATACTGAATGAACCTATGTCCAAATTATAGCTAATCCCACTTCAAAAAGATATAAAAAATAAATTACGTAATAGAAAATTATGGAAAAATATTCATACCCTAGATATTTGTGTTACAAAGCTATGTTTAAAAAATTGTAATTTTATCCTTCCTACAAATAAAGTTATGTTATACTGAATAAACATCATTTTTTAAAATACTATTAACTATAAAAATAAGTTATTAAAAGTTACATAAAAAAACTCATTAAAAGTTACATAAAAAAACTCACAAATTATATCTTTTTTAAAATATATTTATAATCTACAAACAAAATTTCAAAAATCACTAGTTCGCGTCATCTTCAAATTCTTAACGATTTACTTGCTATAGGTGTCAGAAAGTAAAAATTGGGTGAAAAATATTGATTTCAATGTCCTGCTTTAGTCAAAAAGCGGGACACACTATTGTGGGATCACCCAATTTACTTGATTCAACTTCATTTCAATGTTTTGTAGGTTATAATAGAAAATATAAGATCTAATACTTTATAATCCTTGAAAATCCTTGAAAATGAGATATTATTCTAAATCGAAATATTTGCATATTAGAATCTCCTTTATCCTCTTCTTGCCCCATTTAAGATGTTATTGAATATTCCACATCAAATGAAGATGAACTTAGTATTAAATCTTACAAAAACATAATTCTTTTTCTTCTCATGTCAAAATATCTTGATGGGTTGTCTTTGATTCATGACTCTAATTTAGAGGCCTCTTTTCTTCTTAAAATGACTAGAAGTTAGCACACTTACGTTGATCTAATGTCCTTTTATGAAAGTAAGTCATAAAATTTCAAAGCTTGACTAATCATAATTGAAAAAATAAAAAATTTCATAATAAAAATGTAATGCCCTTATAACAATTAAGACTTGGGAGCTTGTTCCTCCCCCTAATAGAAATATTTTTGGTTGTCATTGAATTTATAAAATTAAATATAACTTTCAATGAGAGATTGATAAAATATAAATATAGATTGGTTGTTAAAATATTTTATCAATGATTTGGCATAGACTATGATGAAACATTTGCTTGAGTAGAAAAATGAATACCATTGAGATGCTTCTTGCATTAGTTATCCAAAATAATTGGAAAATTCATCAAATAAATGTTAAAAATCTTTTTGAATGGTGATCTTCAAGAAGAAAGCTATATGTCTCAGTCAAAAGGTTTTTTACAATGAAATAAATCTATATCTATAAACTTATAAAAATCTTAATAAAATTAAACAAGCTCCTCGAACTTGGTATTCCAAAATAAATAAATTCTTTTAAAATTTTGAATCCTTTAATTATAATTTTGATAATGATTTCTATTGGGACTCAAATTTGCCTCTTTTTTCCTTATCAGGGGTTCCTACCCCACTATTACACCTTGAGTTTGCTTTATAAATTACTTCTAACTTTTTATGAACTAAAACGCGTTTTGATAATTGTTGTTGACTTCATGTTATTTGATATTTTGATGAAATTAAATGCAATGCAATGTATTTCACTTTTAATGATTATTATTATTATTGAATCAAGATTATGATGATGTTGTGATTAATAACAAGCTAACTATTTGATTGGATTTCTAAGTGAAATGCAGTATAAAATTCTTACTCTCCAGAGGGAGAGGGAGACTATTACTGAAGAGAGGAGTATAGACTTCGAAAATAAACAAGTTAATGCTAAATGAGTTGAAGCACACACTCATGCAGATCTAATCATCCAAATTGGGTAAGTACCTTAGTCCTATCATTAAATCAGTTATTGTGTTTTGTCCAAATTGAGTTCAAATCGTAAGATTGGATTAAGCCTTGTCGAGTTCTTGACCTAGTTTATTTAAAAAAACAAAATAAAATATAAGAATATTTTTTTGTTTCTTTGAGTTGCCAATTTTGTTGATATTAAGTTATTAAAGCCATTGATAAGGACACAATAGTGGCACGACAGTTCAAACAACTTTCTCAATCCACTAAGTGGCAGTTTTTGCTATTAAAGGAATGCATTTATATTGAGTTTAAAGGCATCGTTGCTATGGAAGTGTAGTGGCTTCATTAAAAGTCAGCTAAAATTTATTATGAGAGGATAGTTAGGATTAAAGGCTGTGCCAATAGGGATAAAAAGAAGGATTGATGCTTAACTTAAGAGCCTTTAGTTTGCATTTGCATGGATTCACTTTTGGTGGATGCTTGCATTGTTTAGTACTGAATGTTGTAAGCAATTCTCAGATTGTATAGCGCAGGTCTATGAGGAATAAATAGTTTTATTGTAGATTGTCATGCCACATATCTACAAAATATTTAGCAAATCTCTCTCAAGATTTGAGCAGAGAGTTTAGTTGGGAATACTTTGGAGAAATATAAAAAGCATAGCAAAATTCCATTGTGGCAAATTGAGCTTCTTGGAGCAGCTAGGGACTGTGATTTTTGAAGTAGGTATTAAAAGTGCATAACACAGAGTTCACTCAGGTATGTTTTTATATATTTTTTTCTATGTAATTTTTATAGTTTTATTTTAAGAGTATTTATATATAAAAAGTTGAAATAATAGTTATTTATGATGAATCATATGAGTCGAAATAGAGAATATAAGGTCTGATTTTTACAGACGTACGCAAGAATTTATTTATTCATTCTTTCAATCTACAAGGAATAATAGAGAAGAGATTTAATTCTCAGCTGTGTTAAGTTAAATACTTTATACGAGTACAAAGGTTATTCTATGTTATGTATTTTATACGAATACAAAGGTTATTCTATGTTATGTATTTTATACAAATACAAAGGTTATTCTATGTTATGTATTTATATGAATATTTTATAGATAGTTGGGTTTGCTAGGCGATTTCATGAATATGTTTGGGCACCAAAAGTTTCAACATGTAGGTTTTGATTTCATCTACCATCATAACTACAAAACAGTCACCCAACTACCAAAATTAACTATGGGCCTCTTCCTTCAATCTAAAGCATCCATTTTAGGTGTGACTCATCCTCCATTATGGATTGGACATTGTTTTAGTGTCACGACTTAGGGTTTGGCTCGAAAAAGTGTTTTTACTAGGTTTTACCCCTCATTATGATCATTGGACGATACTGGTATATAAAAATAGAAAAAGAATAATCCAAAAGGGTTGAAATATACAAAAAATCATTTCCAGAGTATTTGTAAGGAGGAAAAGATGGTGTTAGGCCATTGAAAGAATATTGTAATATCATTGTTCAATTTTATGTCTCAATTGATGTATGGGAAGATTCATAAAATGTAGTAATTTTATAATATTTTCTTCAACACATTTGTTTTTGTGAACGTAAACACTGTTAGAGGAATATGACAAGGTTCTAAGCCTATTGTATATCTTGTAAAAACTGTTTTCGTGCATACATATGAGCTTGAACAATTCATTAATGGATAACTAAGTAGATTAAGCTAACAATGATATATGTTGATTCATCTTAATGTGTAGATCACTTGTTGTTTGTCAATTTCTCATGTCATCTCTCCTTGTTGGTTGTGACTCTCTTGCCCTTGGATAGGCATCATTTCCATTGTACTTGTTCTAGTCACACACATCAAAATAAATCATGAAACACTTTGCATTTTAACTTTAGTTTGTGATTCATGATATCATTGCATACAAGGAATAGTACATATCATTTTTTGTGAATCATGCAACTCACTCCCACCTTTCACTCATTTCTAAGGTGTTAAATCAGCTATATAGAGGTAGTTAGTTAGTTATTTTCTCTTAGCCTAGTGACAAACTTGGGGTTGAATCAATAGTTTTGGTTTAATTACCAATTTCATTTGCTTGTTCTATAGTCTAACCTCCAAGAATACCCTCTCGAGTCTAATCTAAGCTTGAAGTGTAGGTTAGAAAAAGCCAATCTCATAGAGTTAGCTCATAGTCCTCCATAATTTTGTAGATTAACTAATTTCACTCACTTTTTGACAACCTTGGCCTTGTGAGTGGGTTTTGGTTCTAGGAAATGGAGCAGTGATTTTGAGACCTAATAATTTCTTTGTTAAATTTGAAAATAATTAAATTATAATTATCATATGTTGCATGTGGATTATTTTATCATCACGAGTAGTATTAATTCATTAATCCACAAATATAATAATTAATTAAATCATACTTTTGAAATGATTGATTTAGGTCTCCCATATCATTTTCTAGGTATATCTATTTTCCAAGATCATCACTCTATTGTTGTATCATAAGGAGAATATGCACAAGATCATCTTGTTAAATTTAACATGTCTAACTACAAACTTACTACTATTCCTATCAAAACCAGTATTAAACTTGACTCTAAACCTCCTTGTGAAAAAATTAACCCTACTTTATATTGACAAGTAATTGGGAGCCTAGTCTATCTTATCATATCCTTACTAGATATTGCCTATGCAATAGGTTTGCATCATGATTCATGTAAGAGCCTTATATCCAACATTAAAATTTAAGGGAAAATGTATTTTGAGATACATTAAAGGAACTATTAATTTTGGTCTCTATTATGCTTATTCTAAAGATGCTCATCTAAATGGATATTGTGATATTGATTTTGTAAGAGACTATGTTAATACAAAATCTACTTTTGATTATGTGTGTAAATTTGGAGTACTTACAATCACACAACGCTCAAAAATTCAAAACTATTGTAGTCATTTCATTTACAAAAGCAAAGTACAAAAGTTTCATTGAAGCAACTAAAGAATTAGTATGGCTTAGTCATCTTCTAAATGAGCTTCAAATGGGTTTTCATTCAATACCACACTTTTTATAATTACCAAAGTTGTATTATCCTTGCAAAAAATCTTGTTCATTATGAAAAGCTAAATACATTGAAGTATGATCCCACTTCATTCATGAGAAAGTTCTTAATGGATATATTTATCTAAACTTCTATCAACTAAAGATCAAGTTATATCTATTTTTACCAAACCTTTGTGCAATGTCAAATTCTCTAAATTTAAAATAATGCTTGGCCTTAAGGAGCTACCATTGAGGGGGAGTGTGCATCACAATGTCAACTTCTCATGGTCATCTCATTTTTTAATATATATCTAGAATGCATTATGCCATCCTTCTCTCTAAATTCTTCTACTTGTAAAGCATTGTATTTCTATAAGACCTATCGACAATGTGTAATGAACTTGAGGGAAACTAGTTTAAGGGGGCTTGGGTTCCAACAAAAACATTTAAGATCTCATTAAAGCATCATTATTAAGAAAAAAAAATTAAAATATGACAAGATGAATTTCATGTAGTTTGAAATACATGATCTTTATCTTGGCATATTTTTATCGCTTTTATATGTTCGTCAAAGATCTACATCATTGAGGAACTTCATATTTTCTTTTAATGAAATTGACAACATTTATTCCCCCTATTAACACTAAAGGGAAGTGCTAGATTATAATGTTATTAAGGAGGTATCAGGACATAATAACCCAGCCACAATAACCCTGGACACAATAACTCCATCATAATAACCCAAGGAAAAAATAACCCAGGGTCATAATAACCCATGGACAAAATAACTTGTGGTCAAAACAACCCATGAACAGAATAACCCATGGTCATTTTAGATCAAGCTAGTAAATTTTGTTTTCCTTTCTCTATATTCTTACGAGGATATTTTGTCCATGGGTTATTCTGACCATGGGTTATTTTGGCTTGAGTTATTATGACCCTGGGTTATTTTGTCCTTGTATTATTGTGACCGGGTTATTCTGTGCAGGGTTATTTTGGTTGAGTTATTATGTCCTGTAACCTATTAAGGATCATATACCTTTATAACATTTTAAAAAACTCTAATATAAGGTATATTTACCTTATAATAAATAAATTCTTTAAACGACATTATCAAAACTCTGTTTACATAATTAATAATTTAATAAAATAATAATAAATAAATATTATTTATAGATGTTTTGAAGAGGTGTACAAAACTACCCTATAGGTATTTTGTATCATCTCTCCCTATGTTTAAGGGGAGTTCTCTCAAGGGAATTATTACTAAATTGAGGGTTTTGGTTTTGTGAATTGTATTTAGCCTACATAGGAGATGTTTTATAGGTCATTTTGAAGATAAAAGAAAGGGATTTATCCTCAAGTTCAATAGTCTATATTTTTAAGACTTCATATAAAAAAAAATATTTCAATGATTTTTTTGGGTGGGGTTTTCACTATAAGGTTTTCCCCACATAAATGTTGTCTCTCTATCTTTATACTTCTTTGCACTAATTTAATATTATTCATTCATTTTATTAATATTTTATATATCATTGCAAATAATATTAAACTTTAATTTTCTCAAATTTTAACTCAAATATAAATGCATTCATGAATAAACATAACATGCACACAATTATTATCTAATATGAAATCTCCATGTGCACAAAAGGAAAGAGACATGAATAAAATCCTTCACAAATAAAGTGATTCAATCCAAAATTTTGTATATAGATGTTAATAGTAAGTTTCTCGGCAAATACAATAAGATCTCCCATGTAGGGGACTATTAACAATGTGGTAAAATACCATCCAAATACAATAAGGCCTCCCATATTGGGGGAAATCAAAATTCAAAATGATAAATAAGTGTAAGCATTAACAAATCAAGGGTTGTGTGACCCCTAAGTTTTTAATTTCCTCAAACTCTTGCTCCTCTTGCACTCTTTTCTATGAGCACCTTATGAACCTAAATGAGAATGAGAAGGTGTCATTTTAGCTAAGGCCTATGTAAGAATGGATATGAGTGTGTTAGTTGAGCCCCACCTATGTCGATCTCCCTTCTTACCTCTCAAAAATCATCAACAATGCATACTCCCTACATAAGCTAGCATTCTTTCTCTACAATGTCAAGATCCCTTGAGATGCATACCAAATTGGCACAATATTTTTTTTATGTTGACCCTAGAGGGGAGAGAGTCTTGATTCAACTAATAGCTCCTCCCTTGTCCTTGTTATTATGGGAGTGAAAATTCCTATATTGACATCCAAAATAATCACCACTTATTAGTTTTGCTTGCAATCACACACCAAAAGAAATAAAGTCAAATATCCTGCAATAAACATAATAAATAACATAAAAATTGTATCATAAATAAATATGTATGCATGCATATATAGAAACCATAAATCAATAAATAAAAGGATACTCACAAGGATCTCCCACAAGCTAAGAGGGGTCTATTGTTGCCTATCTTAGAGGATGTAATCCTGGTAGTCAATCCTCTACATCTCCTTATCCCTCTCTTGTTATCCCACTCTCACTCTATGGAGGGTGGTAGCTTAGATAATAGAGATTTTAGTGCTAGTGGCATTGATTCATTGGTCTCATATTGAGCCCTCCTCATTTGGCTTATAGATTATGCCATCCTCCTTATCATCCATGGACATTTAACATACCCAACGTTTTGGATGTTCTCTTGCTTTGGCCTACCCTCTAGTGGTTGAACCTATTGCACTTGCTCTTATCCCTCTCACTCATATAATGAGTCTCTCAAGTATTAGAGGGGTTCGTTCTACTCTTCCAATAGGTCCAAGTCTAGCTTCATGAGTTTCTTATACATTATCATGATTGATAGAAATTTTTTATAAGGTACTACCCCTCTAAATTGCTAAATCTCCCTATCAAAAAGGTTTTTCTTTCACTATCCTTGTCTTACTTAGAGAATTGATACCTCTACACACATCTCTCATTACATCTTCCTTATTACAAAGACCACTCCTAGAAATGTACAGATCCACAATCATGTATGTGCCAATCATGTTGTGAATATTATGAATATCATCTAGGAATGATGAGATCCTAGCCCACCTTGCTACCCAAGGTACTTTGGAGTCCTAGATAAGCATCCCTCTCTAATACAAGATGAAGTGCTCTAAGATCCAAGTCATAACTAGTGATTGAAGGCTAATGGTCTAGGATCCTAGTCTAGCAATACTATAGTAGTCAATATGTGTAGACTAGGATGTCAACCTTTTAAAGATGCATCCTCCTCTCCTTGATCACCCTCATAATTGATTCCTAACTAAATAAGATCTTATAACCACTCTCGTTGCTAGCTAGTTTGGCTGCAATGATCCTTATGATAGCCTTCTAAATAGTAGAATACCTACCCATGCTATTAAATGAAAATCCACCCCCCTCACAAACCTACATTTGATAAGGTGTCTCGAAAGTGGAAAATACCCCCCTCCCTCTCTCGCTCCCTCCCTCCCCTCCTCTCTCTCTCCCTTCAAGATCTAAAGCTCAAAGTATCTTATATCATAAAGAGTGATGGTCCACTCTTCATCAACCTACAAAAATTGCAAAAATTGTAAGGTATTCCAACCCACATCCCATTAAATAAAAATGTCACACAAAATATGACTACATGGGAGCACTAATAGAATGCATGTAACTTTCAAAACCTAGCTCAATATAATAAAGCTCTATTGGCATTGTGCGAACCCTTTTCCTAGTACCTGCAAAACCACATGAATAAACAAGTTAAACAATGAAATGCAAGCCAAAACAAGGATTCCCCATGAAATCCATTTACAACTTCAAACTAGGAATGAAAATATTGAAGAACACAAAGAAAATGATGAAATAAAGATTGAATCCTAATTAGAAGAGAAAACTCTTGATCCCAAGGGGGAATTGGTGCCAATTTGATGTGAAAATTGTCCCTTTCCCAATTCCTATGATTGCAAGCTTCGATATGTTGACTTGATGAAGAGATTTGATCCACTTTTGGTGACGAATGGTGTGAGCTCCAAGCCACAAATCTACAATAACCTAGCTGAGAACTCAAGATTGATGAATGGAAATGGCTAAGTATTTTAGCATGGTAACTTTGTTTGGATTGTGGATGATCAAATGGAGATATGAGCATTTCATTTATAGATTTTCAAGATGGATGAAAGTCCAAATTTGAGCAATGTGGGACTAACATTCATCCAATGATATGGTGCCACTTGTCAAGCTATGAATGGATGATGGATGTGCAAGATTTGGGGTTTGTGCCAATAAATGCCAATATTTGAAATTCAAATTTGTTGAAATGACATGTAAGAGATTTTAAATGCCTTGTTGGATGTACATGTTGACTTGGAATTTTTGAATTCAAATTGAGAGAATATTCCAAAAAGATGCCATGTGAGGAAAATAGGGATTTAATAAATGAATTAAATCTATTTTCATGTGCAATTTGCATTATCTAGAGGATGTGACATGGAATGAGGTTAAATTAATCAAGGGTTAATTAATTTAACAGGAGAGTAGATGATGTGACCTATTTGACTCAAATTTTAGAATTTATTTAAATCAAATAAGAGAGGAATATGATAAGATATTAATCAAATAAAGATTTTGATTTATTTAATTAAAAGGGATGATGTTAGGTTAAATCAAATAAGGTTTTAATTTATTTAATTTAATGGATAGACTTTAGAGATTTAATCAAATAAATTGATTATTTAATTAAATAGGGATAATTAGATCGGATGGATTGATTTAATTAACAAAAGAGATTGACTTAATTAGATACAATGATTTATTTAATTAAGAGACGAATATTGATGAATTTAATCAGATAACAAAATTTGATTAAATGGTTAGACCGAGGGATGATTCAGGAAGAAACGATGTTAGTAAGTCAGGATCAAATGCACGATGTCAATTAGTATATTTTACGTGTCTACATTTTGCCCCTCTTTGAAGCAATGCACTCGTTGTGTTGGTTCAAAGAATAAATGATCTCGATCAAAGCCAAAAAAAATTGATATTTTAAAACTTGCCCCATTGCTGCACGGCGAGAGAAAATATGCCATTATAATGCCCCCTCGAGAGATCGGAAGAAAATTTTAATTTTTTGGGTGATCTCGCGAAAAAAGATGACCAAGTACCCGACAAGTCCGAAAGGGGTCTGAGAGGCTAAAAACGTGTCTAAATGTAATAAAACGATGAAAAACAAGCCTCAAATGGACAAAAACAAGTTCTGGGGTCCAAAACCCTAGCAGGACAGCTAATTAGGGTTGAAAAACCCTAATTTTTAGGCTTAAAACGGCCTGAGGGATCACTTTCAAGTCATTTTTACACACCTCCGCTAGCAAACCTTGAGATTCGAGCTCTGACCCTCCAATGACATGGCGCAACGACAACTTCCTCTACACATTTCAGACCGAGTTTAGACCTACCAGCGAACACCTGGCATCGAGGCACCGGTATGTGACCCTTACCTAAGCTTAATTTTTTCATTTGACGCATTTATTAGCCCTTTAAAGATGAGCTCGCCTCCAGCGGCGCTATTACAGTGCCGCTCGGTGTTTAAAGTGCACCGCTAATTGCCTTTCTGCGCTGCAGCAGTGCAGTTTGGAGTTTAGAAACTTCGCCGCTGGGCTCGGGCTCGGCGGGCCGGTTTGGGAAAAGTGTGTCGTGGAGGCGCCCTTTTCATGAAAATTGTGACGCTGGGGACAAAGTGCACCACAGCGGCTCTATTTGGGTTGATTTGGGGTCGCGCGGCGGAGTTTGAGGAAACTCAAACTGTAATGCCTTCACAAACTACACTGCTGGAGGCAAGCTTGGAGCGTTAGGCCAAGATTTTTCCAAAAATTTTAACATGCTGACTTTCCTTGATGCAGGATGGACAGAGGGAGCTCTACTCTCGGGAGCACCGGTCGTAGGATTTGGCAAGCGTTCTATGGGACTTGAGTGATAGAGACCAGGACCGACTGGGAGTTGTTGGCTTATGGCATATTGCGTACGCAGCGCCCATGCGCACACACCTAAGGATGCTATCAGCACTAGCCGAGAGGTGGCACAACGAGACCTCGTAGTTTCATCTTCCCACTGGCGAGGCGACCGTCACCTTGGAGGACGTCTGGCGCATTCTACAATTGCCCATTCATGGCCATCGGGTGATCTATGACATGGAGGAGGGATGCGAGTGTTGCGTCAGGGTCCTCGCTACATGAGACATTATCTATTGCGAGGGGAAGGTTGAGCTGGAGAGGTATAGAGTTATAGCACCTCCCTTCCGCTGGGCAATTGCAGCGATCATTTCAGGTCTTGTTGCCCCAGACTGACGAGGGCGATATTTCAGTTCGGGTTGGGGATACTGCTAGGAGAGGATGGTCGAGGACAGGCCAGTTCATTTCACATGGGGGCCTGTCCTTTTGGCTTCACTTTACAGGGATCTCCACGAGTACGTATACATGGATGGCAGAGCGCCAGGAGCTAGAGTGACTTTGCTTCATGTTTGGGCATGGGAGCACATTTTTGTGCTATGTCCACGGGTCGTTTCAGTTCTGATGGGGGCAGAGGATGCCCTCGTGGCACTATACAGAGGCGGTGTGTCCTTCACACACACTGGCGAGCATGGGATCCCCTACTAGAGGCGGGTCCTAGACGAGATGCTTGTCTTTACTTGGCATCCATACCTTGGTCGACCCGGATGGGCCGACGATGCTACCCAGCTCTTTTACTGCCGCCAGGATCGATACATGCAGGGCCAGGAGCACACGATGATTGAGAGATACATGCCTAGGCGCGTACAACGTCAGTTTAGAGAGCCACAGGATCAACCCAATAATGATTATGTAGCCATCTTTGCATGCAACATGACACAGATAGCATGGGGGCCTGGCATTCCTACTGCAGAGGCGGTTGACAGCTTTCGGCAGTTGGTAGCCTGACCGTGGGCTTATGATTAGGGCCCAACAGATCTAGGAACCACACAGGCCTATAGAGACTGGTTTAGACCTCCCCTCTGGTTGACTGTTCCAAGCGAGGATCCAAAGGTACACAGGGTCAGAGGTAGGGGGAGAGGACAAGGACGAGGACCGAGGATTGAGATTCGATAGGATCCACCATTAGTGCCCCCAGTCCCACCAGGTCAGGGAGATGTCCACATGCAGGACCAACAGCAGGATCCGCTAGTCCCACCACCACGAGCAGAGGGTGAGGACCAGGTTCACATGCAGCCACGGGTATAGCCAGCAGGGCAGGCATACGCATAGGATGCCTTGATTTTACAGTTGCAGGCCCAGGTTCAAGCAGTGACTGCAGAGAGAGATTAGGCGAGGGCTGAGAGAGAGTAGCTCAAAGCAGAGAGAGATCAGGCTGTGCAGCAGCAACAGGCTGCAGAGCTATAGGCAGCTATAGAGCTAGGCCACAGACAACAGATTGAGAGCATGACAGCCTCTGCCTCCTCCCAAGGTACAGTGCCAGTATGATCTTATAGGGAGGCTATCCGAGAGATAGAGTACTACTGTCGGGCTTACCACGACACTGTACCTAGAGAAAATTGGGTCCCTGAGTACTCAGAGCGGGCCAACCAGAGACCACTAGAGGGTCACGGTGATAGGGGTGAGGGAAACATTCATGGAGATTGGACTTGATCTGGATGATACACACTTTTGTGCCTTATGGGCTCATTTTTGATAGCCCTGATGGGCATTTTTGTACCGATTGACATACATGTACAGTGATCCGATTTATTTTTTGTACTATGATAGTGACATTGATGATATGATATATATGAGCCGATTTTGATGTGATGTATTGTGTACTCCTTTATTTATGCATGTATGATTCTTCTTTTATATGTTATGGATGCATTTATTTCTAATGATGTATGCTGACCTATGATATGATTTGCAATGATGTTAACTATATGATGATTTATTTTATGTCAATGCAATATGTGAAATGATTTGATTTATGGTATATGCAATGATGTGTATAAAATGCTTATATATGTGATGATTTATGGATGGATGTGATATGATGCAATGGTCGTGATATGATGCTAATGAAATGGTGTTAATGCACAATGAGATTAAGATGCTTAGCATAACAAATGTTATTATCCTAAATGATGTTGTATATGATGCAATGATATGTTAATGTAAGGTGATATGCCGATGCGTAACGTAATGTGATGATATGATGTCATGATGTTATTCAAGTATGTATTAAATGTTTATATACCTATTGCTTATGATTATGCAAAAGTGATTATGGAATGCTTTTGTTCATGCTTATGTGATGATTTATATGATAAATGGTAATATGTAATGCAAATGAATGCTATGCGATGTAATGGGTGAAATGCAATGACATGGATGCACCTATTGAAGCATGTTTATGATAACTATTTATGATGATGAAAAAATGCCATGTGTATGTTTCCTATATGGTATGCTTATGCTATATGCTAATGATTTCTATATGATATGCTTATGCAATATGCTAATGATTTGTGGATGCAGGATCGATGATGATGATGGTGATGATGATCAACTGTCATAGTACCTTGTTAGTGCAGTTAGTAAGAAAAGAAGTCATTTCAACAAGACACAAGATGACACAAATTCAAATGATGATGATGATGATTACTTGCCGAGGAATTGGGATTTTCAAAGGGCTAGATTTTCTTATGTTTGATAACACACGTGGTACGATGCATCAAGGTATAGAAAACTAGGATGACGTTGTACCCAGTGTGATGGACTTTGACCTGACAATCAGATAGGAGTATTCTTGTTCACACCTGACATACGGAAACCTTGTTAGGATGTATTTCAGAAGTTTTAGACACCTCGGACCAAAACACAGAAAGGTAAACCTATCCCTGTAATAGTCAACAAGTTTCCCTAGACCTCTTCCATGAATACCTAACAAAGCAAGTATTCGTCGAGGTTATATTGCAAGAACGTCCAACAAGCACAACAGAAAAAAGATAACGATCATTGCCCCATTCCTATTTCTCTAAATCTTCTATTTTGGGATATCATCGAGACATCCTTGGAATGAGCGCAAAATAAGATAAGTCAAAAGATAAAGACCAAGTAAACAAACAAACTGATGCTCTTCAATACCTCTAATGGAAAAAGGATGTGTTGTCTAAGGATAAGAACCGAAACTTATTACCAAAAGATAATGCCCATTGTAGGAAGGATGCATCCTAGGACATGTTAGTGGATGGCGGCACGTCATTTCGTTTACCCTAAGTGCTCTAAGGGATGATTGATATGGGACCAATTCAGATGATGCATTACCGATACAAAGAGGTGACCAATTTGCTTACGCACTGACTTAGACTTTAAGACTTGACGTTTTGAGTTCTACTTTTAAGTTGCTAGACTTGTTTCCAACTGTTTCACCAAAGGTTGAGGATGATGATCAGTTTATTATGGGTGGTGCTTATTGCGGGTGTAAGTGAGACGAGGTGGATGGATTTTTTTCAAATATTTGGATGTTTTTGATGTTTTGCAATGTTTTGAGGCTGTTTTTGGTATTTTTCAAGGTTTTACAAATGTTTGATTTTCAATTTTCTAAATGTTTTGGGATTTTCAAAGATTTTTGACCAAGAGACTAACCTAAAGACCTATCCTATGGGCCTCGGGGGCCTTTCCTACGTTATACACGCAGAGACCGCGTAGTTCGACTGATGACTTGACCGATTTACAAATGATGATATACATGATGAGATGCTAGTTTATTATGACAGACTCCTATGGGACTGACCTAAATGTCTTGGGGGATGATCAAAGATCAACCTTGCCTACGTTCAAGGTCAGAGACGACGTAGTTCGACAAGACGACCCTGTTTTTGACTTTTTTTGACTGACTTTTTGACCTATTTTTGGATTTTGATATGTTTTGATGTTTTTGGATTTTCTAATTTTCTGATATTTTTGGATTTGAGTATTTGAGGATTTTAAGATCATACACGAATCCGATCCGATAAGAGTATGCCCCCAGCATGATGTAATAGACTACTCCGATAAAGACAGGACAAACTGACCTTTAGGATGGGTTGAGTAGTACTAGGAGGGATCATGATACGAAGACAGGACCAAGCTATGGTGCGGATGCGAGTGGATGTGTGATGGATGGATACCTGAATGCGATGGATGATGCAGATCAAGCCATAAAGATGCTAGTGGATGGAAAGTGCTTATTTACGCAAGGCGCCTATTTGCCAGGTTTTCACCAAGGTACTTGCCCAAAGTGCCACCAAAGTGGTTTTCACTATAGGACGATTTTTCTCTTTACTATTTTTTGATCCTTTTTTCTATTTTTTTTGGATTTTTTTCTTTTTGATTTTTTTGCTGTTACCAAGATGCCTGTTTGCCAGGTTTTCGCCAAAGTAACCATTTTTTTAGGACTTTTTCTAATTTTTTGGATTTTCTAGTTCTATACCTTAATAGAATTAGGCATAAAACTTTTTGAGATGGGAGTTATTCATTGGCTCCTGCAGAGGTTCCCCTTCAGGTGTTGATAGCTGATATGCCCCTGATTTATAACTTGTTATGACGAAAGGTCCTAGCTAATTAGGATTGAACTTTCCTTTGCTGCTTGGGTTTGGAACATTCTTCTGATTTTCTTTTAAGACCATTTCTCCGACTTGGAAAGTCCTTCTTTTGATTTTCTTGTTGTAGCTCCGTTTGAGTCTATTTGATAGACTTGCAGATGATTCAAAGCATCTATTTGTTTCTCATCCAGTAACTCTAGCTCATTTAGTCTTGACACCCGATAGTCCTCATCTGTGATGAGGTTTTGCAATGATATCCTGAGGGACAAGAGCTCAATCTCAATGGGGAGTACGGCTTTTGATCCGTAGACCAAGGAGAAGGGGGTGGCGCCAATGGGTGTGTGGATGCTGGTTCGATAAGCCCAGAGGGAAGGATTAAGTTGTAGATGCTAGTCACGTCCTGCATCATTGACTGTTTTCTTAAGGATTTTGAGGATGGTTTTGTTCATGGCTTCTGCTTGGCCATTGCCTTGGGGATAGTACGGGGTGGAAAAGTGATGCTAGATTTTGAATTTCTCGCACAAGTCGCGAACCTCTTGGTTCTTGAATGGTGTCCCATTATCTAAGATAATGGCTTGGGGGACACCGTAACGACATATGAGATAGTTCAGGATAAATTTTGAGATCTGCTTCCCAGTGATATACGTCATGGGTATGGATTCCACCCACTTTGTGAAGTACTTAGTTGCAGTTATGATGAATTTATGGCCATTGGATGAGGTGGGTGTGATTTTCCCAATGAGATTGAGTCCCCATTGCGAAAAGGGCCATGGTGTGACAATCGGGTGAAGCTCTTGAGCTGGAGCATGGATGAGGTCCCCATGCTGCTGACATTATAAACACCTTTTAGCATGATCATGTGCTTCTCTTTCCATTGTGGGCCAGTAATACCCCAACCTCAGCAGTTTCTTGGCGATGATCATTCCACTCGAGTATGAGCCACAGATACCATTATGAACCTCGATTAGAGCGGTTAATGCCTCCTCAGCATTTAAAAAGCATAGCAAGGTACCTTATATGCTTCTACGGTATAAGGTATCACCTAGGATGAAAAATCTGGATGCCTTTTTGATAAAGGCTTGTTTTAGGTTTGATGGGAGGTCAGCAGGTATGACTCCTCTACGAAGATATGTGTAGATGTCATGATACCAAGGATCGCCAGGACCGACGATTTCACACACATTCTGATTCCAGTACCTTGAATGTGGGGACAAGAAGCTACTCAATCATAAATTCATATTTTGGCACGTTATGAGGGATGTCTAATAGAGACCCAATTGTAGTCATGGCGTATGTTGCTCTGTTGTTGGTTCTTGGAATCTTCTCAAATGTTATGTCAATGAAGGATTCCTTTAGAGTCTCCACCAATTTCTTGTATGGAGGGAGCTTATCATCCTTAGTCTAATATTCATTATTGACCTAATTTATGATCAACTGAGAGTCCCCATACACCTTGAGAGCTATAATGTTCCATTGCACTGCTATCCTGAGGCCTATAGTCAAAGCCTCATATTCCACTATGTTGTTAGTGCAAGGAAATGCCAATTTGTATGACTTCGATATGCAGTCCCCTTGTGGGGTGATGAAGAAGACACCAGCTCCTGATCCATGTTGTGTGTATGAGCCATCGAAGTATAGTTTCCAATGGTCAGTTACATTGAGGTTAAAGATGGATTCATCTGGGAATTCTGAGACAAGAGGGTTCTCAAAATAAATGGGTGCTTCTGCTAGTTGATCTGTAATAACTTGTCCCTTAATGGCTTTCTGTTCTATATACTTGATGTCATACTTTGATAATATCATTACCCACTTTTCCATTCTTCCTGTGAGCATTACCTTTGATAGGAGATACTTGAGGGGATCAATTTTCGCAATGAGCTTTATCTTGTGTGCCAACTTGTAATGTCTAAATTTTTGAGATGCAAACACTACTACGAGGCAAGCTTTCTCGATGAATGAGTAATTTAGCTCATGACCAACCATTGTTCTGTTGATATAGTAGATGGCTCTCTCCATTCCGTTTTCATCATGCTAAGCTAGGAGAGCTCCAAGGGCTGTTGCTATTGCTGACACATATAAGATCAATGGATTTCTTGGGATAGGTGGCATTAACACTGGTGGTGTCAGTAGGTATTCCTTGATTTTGTTAAATGCCTCTTCACACTTTGTATCCCATGTATACGCTACCCCCTTGTGGAGTAGGTGAGAGTATAGGTTCTGCTTGTCTGCCAGTTGTGCTATGAATCGTCGGATGGATTGAAGTCGGCCTTGGAGGCCTCTCATTTGTTTTAATGTCTTTGGTGCTTCCATCTCGAGGATTGCTTTTACTTTTGTTGGATCCACCTTGATACCCCTCATGGAGACTATGTATCCTAGTAATTTACCTGATTGTATGCCAAAGACGCACTTCTTAGGGTTTAGTCTGACTTTGTATTCCTCCAATCTGTCAAAGATAGCACTTAGGGTTGCTATATGATCTTATCTTTTTCTTGACTTAGCTAGAATGTCGTCGACATAGTCTTCGACTATTTTTTGGATCATGTCGTGGAATATTAATGTCATGGCCCTTTGATAGGTTGCTCCTGCATTCTTTAGGCCGAATGGCATCATGTTCCAGCAGTAGGTCCCCCATGGACAAGTGAAAGTCGTCTTATGTTGATCTTCTTTTGCTATCATGATTTGGTTATATCCTGAAAATCCGTCCGTTAGTGATAGCATCTCATGCCCTACTGTCATGTCTACTATCATGTCGATGTTGAGAAGCGAGAAATCATCCTTGGGACATGCCTTGTTTAAATCTTTGAAATCCATACAGATTTTGATGGCTCCATCGAGTTTTGAAACAGGTACCAAATTGGACACCCATTCTGGATAATCAATTGGTCAGATAAATCCTGCATCTAACAAATTTTTGAGCTCCATTTTGACCAATAAGGCTATTTGAGGATGCATTTTTCGAAGCTTTTGTTTGACCGGCTTTGCTTCTGGATACACAGCTAAGTGATGAACCACAGTCTTTGGATCAAGCCCTGGCATGCCAGCATAACTCCATGCAAAGTTTATTTTCCTTTCCCTTAAGAATGCTGCTAGGAGTTCTTGCTCTTCTGATAATAGTGATTCCACATAGAATGTGATATGCGGGGTCTCCTTTGTTCCTAGGTTGACAGGATTGCATTTTTCAGCTAAGATTGTTGACTTCTCCTGATGAAGAGCTCCTAAGGGAAGATTGAATCCTTCATCCTCGGGTGCCTCAGAAAGGTTTTCACCATTGGATATGTCCTTTCTTTTTACTATTTTCTTGTCAGAGAGTGCCACAGTGTGGTTTTCACTCAAGGACTTCGATATGATTCTTAGTTTCTCACTTTTGTGACTGAAGGATTCAATCGTTTCCCTGTAATAGGCCTGTGTGTCTAACTCCATTATAAACCCTGCCTTATGATCTCCATTTGGAACGTTATCCCTCAATCCCATGAATTCTAAGAGGGACTCATCATTTTTGAATGTATCAAGAACTGGTGGTCCTCGTTGGTCATAGTCGATCAGTTGAGGGTACACTAAACGGATCTCATGATTTGGATGATCGGTTTCAAAGGAGAGGGTGCTAATCATACACAAGGTGGTATCTTCGAATAACCTAGGTAGATTGGATATGGTATCTTCGTCGTTGCTACTAATATAGGGCTTAGTGATAAAATTATGTGTGTTGCCACCTGTGAATATTGGTGAGTGTACTTGTACTAGCACTGGCTGAGGAGAAATATTAACTGTTCTAACCAGAGGACTTCGGCCACGTATGGTTATTCTCAGAGGAGTACATCCAAGACCAAGATTTGTTATGGGTCGCATCTTTGGCATGATAGGTATTATGATCCCATTGTCATTTTGTCCCAGTCTTTGATTTCTTTTGTAGCCCATTGCGAGCATCATTTGTAGGCCTTTGCTTGTCTCAACCATTGGTAAATTAGTTGGCGGTCTTTCATCTTGATAAAGCATGTGAGATGGATCTGCTTCAATAACCTCATGGCCAAGGTCTCCCCATCTTGCGAATTCGGGATAGTTTTCCGGATATGTTTGTGATGTAGAAGCTTGGTTTTCTTGTGGACATCCCCGTGATCTAGGAGATTGAGGTAACTCTTCTATCACAAAAGCATTGTTAGGGAACTTGTAGCTTCCACAACCGTCCTCCTGGATGATGAGCTTAATGTCAGAGATGGTGGGAATGGCGGGGATGGCGAGTGTCTTTGTCACAGAAGTGGATGCGAGAGTGGCGGGGTCGATGTATGGTGTGGATGGGCCCTCATCATTCTTTGGCACTTGGGGGATTTTGTAATACTTGGCTTCAAAAAATTTTCAATATGAAAACGGTTCAGGATCTCCATGGACGGTGACCTCTTGTCCATTATGTGTAAATTTCACACATTGGTGGAAGGTTGATGCTACAGCTTTCATCGCATGGATCCATGGGCGTCCCAAGAGGATGTTGTATGGAAAATCAAGGTCCAAGACCTGACAGGTGGTTTCCATGAGTGTTGGCCCTACTTGAATAGGGAGTTTAATTATGCCTTGAGACACCCTTTCTTGGTCATCATATGCTCGTATCGTGATGCCCTTTCCTTTGTCGATGGAATCTTCTGATATTTTCAATTGCTTGATGAGGCTGAGAGAACAAATGTTCAAACCTGCACCTCCATCCACCAAGACCCTTTTGATTTTGCTCTTGTTTACGATGGCTTCCAAGTGAAGTGCACGGTTGTGAGATGGTTGGGCGGGGAAATCCTGGTCAGAGAATGTAAGGAGATTAGGTGTTATGATATTTCTGACCATAGCTTGGAATTGGTCCGCATCGAGATCTGCGGGGACAGTGGATGAGGCTAATGCTTCCTCAAGAATATTTTTATGTGCTAATGAGATTTTTAACAACTCCATGATGGAGATGTGTGTTGGAATTCTCTTGAGTTGTTCTACAACATTGTAGCTATGTGGAACGGATCTAGATGAAGGGACTCTATTAGGTTGGGATGATCCTGCAATGGTGACTTTGCCGCCTCTTGTGGTGACTCCACAATCTTCGGCATGGGCGCCCTTGATGGTGATGATCATGCAGTCTTCACTTAGGGAGGCAACGATTGTTTCGTACACATGATTTACACTACCCTTCCCTTTATCATTTTTATTCCCTTTGTTGCCATGATTCGGCATCGGATTCGTGTAGATTTTAAGATCTTGATTTCCCGTAGGTTGTTCCACATTTATGATTTTGTTATCGATGAGATCTTGAATGATGTTTTTGAGTCTCATGCAGCTGTTTGTGGTATGACCTTTGATTTTATGAAATTCACAAAGTTTATTCTCGTTATACCAAGGAGGTTTGACATCGGGTTCTTGGTAGTTCTCAAATGTAGGAGGCTTGATGAGTTTTTCGTCAATCAACTTTTTCATTATGTCCTCCAGTGGTTCCCCCAAAATGGTGTATTTTCGTTTGGGATAACTTTTGTGTTGGGGTGGTCCTCTTTGATCATTGAGGTTATTGATGGTTGGATTATTGTTGGGTTGATATGTTGTGTGATGAGTGTTTTGGCATTGATTTTGGATTTGCGGTGTGGGTGTATTTTGGCGTGGACCACTAATGACCACCTTGGCATCTACGACACCATTATTAGTAATGTTTTTATTTCTTGCCCATGTATAATGTTTATCATTGTAATTGGATGATGGGCGATTTTTTTGTTGTTCGTGGTATGATGTTGATTCTGCGGGTTGGGTTACAAGGGCTCTTTCGATGCTAAGCGCCTTGGAAATTAGTTGATCATATGTGGTGATTCCTTGAACCTTGAGATGAAATTCCAAGCGGCTTTCAAGGTTGGCTATGATGGTGCAAACTTGTTGTTCCTCTAGCATGGTCCACTTGCTTCGATTGGCCTTGGATCACCATCGTTGAAGGAATGAAGCAAAACATTCATTCTTTCCTTGTTTTAGAGCGTATAGTTCTTTGATACTGACATCCATTGCAATGTTACATGTGTAGTTTCTAATGAACACATCCCTAATTTCTTGGAAGGTTCTAATGCCTGAAGGTAAGTGAAAGAACCATTCTATAGCGGGGCATGCCAAGCTTCTAGGAAATAGCCGCATCAGATAAGTGTCGTCGTATGCGACCTCCATGCAATGAACCTGGAATTCCCTGATGTGATCTTCAGGGTTTCCCATCCCTCGATATTTGTCAAATTTAGGGATCTCAAATCCCTTGGGGAATGGTTTCATCTCTAAGCTCCTATCAAATGGATAGGGACACAAGTTGCTTGGTGTTTTGGTTGTTCGCCCTAACTAAAGGTCGAGCACTTGTTGCGATAGCAACCTGAGTTGTATCGTTACATCACTTTGCGGATCAAGGGGTGGGATGAATGTGTTTTGGGGTGTTTGAATCGTTAGTTGAATGGATGGGTTGGTTGGTGCGTTGTTCAATGGTATATGTATATTCTGGCGAGCGAGGTAGGCTTCTACCTGCTTTTGAATGAACGACACCTGTTGTTGATCTTGTTGTTGTTGTGCTAGTATTTGTGCTTGTTGTTGCGCTTGTTGTTTTGCATGTTGTTGTTCCCACAACGCTTGTTGTTGGGCTGCCATTTATGCTGCTTCTTGTTGCTCTTGGTATTGCTTTAGTGCTTGTTGATATGTTTGCACTTGCACTGCTTGTGCAAGAAGTTGTGCTTGTGCTTGTGCTTGTTGTGCTTGATGTTGAGCTTGCGCTTGTGCTTGTTGTGCTTGATATTGAGCTTGCGCTTGTGCTACTTGTGCTTGTTCGGCTTGTTGCTGCAATAGAAGTTGTGCTTGAGCGGTCCTTTGTGCTTGTAATGCTTGCACAGCTTGGGCAGCTTGTTGTTGTTGTTGTTGCAATAACGCTTGAGTTTGTTGTGCTTGTTGTGCTTGTTGCGCTTGTAATGCGGCTTGTGCAGCTTGAGCAGCCTGTTGGGCAGCTAGGTGTACGAATTTTTGTTTCTACACTTGTTGGTATCCTCTTTGAAAAGCAGCTTGTAATGTTGCGTCGTATTCATTTGATGTGGTGAACGTTGGTGGTGGTGGGGGTGGTGGTGGATTTGGAATGGCGTTCGTAGTGGTGGTGAATGGTGATGTCGTGTTGATTATTTGATTAGTGGATGGTGGTGTTGGTGTGGTGAGTGGTGTTGTTGATGTGTTTGGCCCTTGAGAGACTATACTTTGTGATGTTATGGGGATGTTCGATGATGTTGCCATTGCTTGTGTGTTTGTCGTTTGTTGTTGCGATATCAACGACAAATTTTAGGTGTTCGGTGTAATGCTTTGATTGATGGTTGGGATATTGTTTTGATTGATACTTGGTAGAGGGGGAAGCCCTAAACCAAGGAGTGATATGGATGATAATGGAAGTGGTGGTATAGGTGGAAATGTAAGGGGTGTTAGTTGTTGTGTGGTGTCAAATATGCCCCCTGGTCCGAACATATCTCCCTCTTCTTGTGAATTTGTGAGAAGAGGTGTTTGTGGTGTTGCGTGAAAAAATGATGATGATGGATCGTGATGTAAGGTGAGAGGAACATTTTTATGTAATGGGTTTTTGGGTATGTTTTGTTCCAAGGTGGTGTTTGCGTCCAAGTTTTGATTATTAAAAAGGGGATGTGATTGAAGAGCATTAAGGAATGTTTTTCCCTTGTTGACATTGGGTTGGGTTGGAGCAAACGATGTTGTGATTTGCGGAATGTTTTGCGTGATGTTTTTGGATGAAGGTGTAGATGAAATGGGGATGGTGGATGAGATAGGTGGAAAGGATTTCTCCACTATGGTACTTACATCAAAATCCGAAGGCAACTTGGCCCCTTGTTTTGCTAGTTCAAGCATGTACAACGAAGGGTTAAGTCTCATCATGACGTTAATGATTCTATGGTTGTCCGGATTTTGGAGCATTTCCGTCATTTCCTTGCAAGACATTCCAAAGGTAAGGTCCTCTCCTTGGTTTTCTTCTTTTGGATTTTGGGATGATGAGAGGGTCAACGGATTACTGGATTCAACGGGATTCATTTCTGCATTTGTTTGGATAAGATTGCTTGAAGCGGGTGTTTCTTTGTTGGCTTCCATACTCTTCTTGTATTGAGATCTAGTTAGAGTCATAAAACAAGGATCAATCTTCAAGAATATGGGAGATGAACCCCTTGATTTTTTGGATTGTTTGTTATCTTATGCTCCAAAGTAGAACGTTTTAGGATGCCTTGAGGATCAATGGTGGTGATATGATAATTATGTTAGAGATGGATGATACATATGTTTTTGGCTTTTGAGAAGTCTTGAATGAGATAATAGGCTTTTAGGATTTGCTGATTTTGATTTTGATTTTTTTTTTGGATTTGAGATTTTTCCCTTGATTTTGATTTTGATTTTGATTTGAATTTTGAACAAAAAGACCCGAAGATGTTGGATGATGATCTAAGGAATAACTTTGTTCAAAGGATGATGATTTGAATATGTGTGAGGAGAAGGATGCATCTACCCACACCTATTCAAACAAGATGATTGTTTTACTAAGTATATGAAGAAGGATTCATCTACATACACTAAGCTAGACAAGATGATTTTGATAACTTTGACTAAGTATATGCAAAAGGATGCATCTACACATACCTAGCCAAAGGTGTTTTGATAAATGTTATCAAGGATTTAGTCTCAATGATTTTGATGATTTTGATTTTGCCACAAAGCCTAGTATCTAAGGGTGATTTCAAGATTTTCCAAAAGGTGATGATGAGATGGATTTGTTTTGATGTTTTGGAGGATGGATGAAAAAGAGATTTTGATATGTTTTGATCCTAAGATGAACCTAAAAAGGTACACTTTGTTTGCTTAGACCTAGGTATTGAAGAGCATGCAAATGCTTCCTAAAGACCTTTGTGACCAAGAAATGATTTCATTTGAACATTCATTTTCGGATTTATAATCAATGATTTCTTTTGCTTTGGGATTTGGAGTCTTCAACACATATGAAAGTTCATTTTGTTTAGCTTTGCTTAATGTATTTATTTTACCAAAAACACTTTCTTCAATTAGGTTTTCAAACTAAGATGTTCAATGTCTTAATTTCTTCAAACCCCACAAGATATATTATGTGGAAATTCAATGAGCTCAAGGCAAGGGTTTTCCTATTGTTTACTTAAGAAGACAAATTGAGATATAATCCAATGTTTAGAAACCTATAAGGATGTGAATCCCAAGGGAAAGCAATAACAT
The DNA here is from genome assembly GCA_007258455.2 of Sequoia sempervirens. Lineage (NCBI taxonomy): Eukaryota > Viridiplantae > Streptophyta > Pinopsida > Cupressales > Cupressaceae > Sequoia > Sequoia sempervirens. The sequence goes on from VDFB02325577.1 coordinate 131,096, forward strand.
ATGGATTGAGTCAATTGTATTTGTCCTCAAAAGGGTTTGAAATTTGGATGATGTTAAGTGTTTGTTTTTGAGATGTTTTCGATCAAGCAATGCATTTTGTAACCCAAGAATAAGTACAATCCTATGGATGTGTAAGACAATATTTGTTGGATTCCCACTTGGACAAGTCCAGCTACGCTTATCTCTAGTGAATGGTTAGATGATTGACCCCACTAGCTCCCCTCCACGACACTCACTTATACGGGGTAGCCAAGCATCAACACCCATGAAACTCCCATGGCATGTTCTTCATTTCTACTAAAAGACTGTAAAAGTGTGGGGTGGCTTGAGAATGACCGTTCTTGCACCAACAAATAGATAAAAGGATTTTGGAAAATTCTAGCACTTGGGTTTTAGTAAGGACTTTCCGTTCGTGGAGATTGACCCATATGGCAAGAGTCCCCTTTCGGATCCATCTTGTCGAAATCAACTGCGTGATATTGGCGTTTTGTCCAATATCCACATTTATATCTCGACTGAAAATACTCTTGGCTTTAGAGTGTTACTAGTTGAGTCGTTTCCTTGGGTGAGTACTTTTTTCCCAAGGCAGACCCTCTAAGATAAACAAAAGCGAATGAAGAACAATACTCGTAACTCGATCAATCCTTGTTGGCAACAAGGAGAGAGAATATACGCAACAAAGCCCCCTCACACTCGCACAAGATTTTGTTCAATTTTTAAGCCCAAATCGAAGTGTGGAGGTGATTGCTTTATCTCATCCCAAAGTCATGAAAAAGATCTTTTGATTCTCAAGATCGCTATAAAGCGCGAGAGAAGCGCATACGTCCTTTTTCGATGACTTTAGTCTAAGTAAGCCCTCACAAAAAAACAAAAGCTACACTTGTTCTTTTTATATCCACAAAGCAATATGTGAGTTCATTTTAGAGCACCAAATCACAAGTGAAAGACATTTGTTCAATTTGTTAATCCAATAAATGAAATCTAGTAAGTTGTTGATCCTATTGTTCGTTTTAACCTTTGCAAGAAGAAATTGAAAGGTTCTTTTTAAGCCCAAATGAAAACTAGTGTCCTAAGGATGAAAAAATAGCAAATCCTCAAAATAGTGTTAAATAAACACTTAAGTGTTCAAAAACACATTGATTGGACAAAATATCATCACCATACTCCTTTTGTTTTCAATTTCTAACTGTCTCCCAACGTCGCAACTCGTGAAGGCATTGCTATTTGTTCTCCCAGCGTCGCTTACCAGTCAGCGGTGCTCTGTGTTGGGACAGAGAGCTCGATTGCGTCGCAATTTCGCCCAGCCTCGGAGTTTGTGTCCAACGTCGTTGTTTAAGATGTTTTGAAAACTTCTGCAGATCGGTGAGTCTAGCGGCGGAGTTAAAAATTTGAATTTTTTTGGCGGGATGAGTCCAGCGATGTAGTTTTTGTTTCACGCGGTGCCATATAGTGATGCTGACGAGCCCGCGGTGCTAAAACAGTGACGCTGACGAGCTCGTGGTGCCAAAATAGCAACGCTGACGAGCCCGCGTTGGAATTTCCTGTGTGTGAAAAAAAAGCAGAAATTTCAAGAAAAAGTTAGAATTTATGATATCCAGCCCTCCTTCTAGCGCCAAATGTGCGAACCCTTTTCCTAGTACTTGCAAAACCACATGAATAAACAAGTTAAACAATAAAATGCAAGCCAAAATAAGGATTCCTTATGAAATCCATTTACAACTTCAAACTAGGAATGAAAATATTGAAGAACACAAAGAAAATGATGAAATAAAGATTGAATCCTAATTAGAAGAGCAAACTCTTGATCCCATGGGGGAATTGGTGCCAATTTGATGTGAAAATTGTCCCTTTCCCAATTTCTATGATTGCAAGCTTCGATATGTTGACTTGATGAAGAGATTTGATCCACTTTTGGTGACGAATGGTGAGAGCTCCAAGCCACAAATCTACAATAACCTAGCTAAGAACTCAAGATTGATGAATGGAAATGGCTAAGTATTTTAGCATGGTAACTTTGCTTGGATTGTAGATGATCAAATGGAGATATGAGCATTTCATTTATAGATTTTCAAGATGGATGAAAGTCCAAATTTGAGCAATGTGCGACTAACATTCATCCAATGATATGGTGCCACTTGTCAAACTATGAATGGATGATGGATGTGCAAGATTTGGGGTTTGTGCCAATAAATGCCAATATTTGAAATTCAAATTTGTTGAAATGACATGTAAGAGGGAAGGGAAAATGCAATAAATGCCACTTGGCTCAAGGCAAAGGACATGTAAGAGATTTTAAATGCCTTGTTGGATGTACATGTTGACTTGGAATTTTTGAATTCAAATTGAGAGAATATTCCAAAAGATGTCATGAGGAAAATAGGATTTAATAAATGAATTAAATCTATTTTCATGTGCAACTTGCATTATCTAGAGGATGTGACATGGAATGAGGTTAAATTAATCAAGGGTTAATTAATTTAACAGGAGATTAGATGATGTGACCTATTTGACTCAAATTTTAGGATTTATTTAAATCAAATAAGAGAGGAATATGATAAGATATTAATCAAATAAATATTTTGATTTATTTAATTAAAAGGGATGATGTTAGATTAAATCAAATAAGGTTTTAATTTATTTAATTTAATGGATAGACTTTAGAGATTTAATCAAATAAATTGATTATTTAATTAAATAGGGATAATTAGATCATATGGATTGATTTAATTAACAAAAGAGATTGACTTAATTAGATACAATGATTTATTTAATTAAGAGACGAATATTGATGAATTTAATCAGATAGGGAAATTTGATTAAATGGTTAGACCGAGGGACGATTCAAGAAGAAACGATGTTAGTAAGTCAGGATCGAATGCACGATGTCAATCAGTATATTTTACGTGTCTACATGCATCTAATAGTACATCTAGGACTCCCTTGAGACAATATTGCTCGTGTGCATTGCAAATATACTCACCTTGTGCAAGCACCCATGAATAAGAATAAAGTAAATCATGGTCTTATAAAACTAGAATATTTTGCCATAGAATAATTTTTAACACTCTAAAGTGTTCTCCACTTTCCATAGGTGGCGAACAAGTGTTTGTTGCAACAACTCGAAGTCACATTCTGTGATCCATCATCATGATGTAGTAGAGAGCATAAGGAAGAAAGTTTTAGTAATAATTATGTGTTGCTCTAACCCTTTACGAAGTGTTGCTTTCATGTAGGTGCCTCATACTTGTTGATACATCCTCTCATCCTTGTTGTGGTTTATTTTGTAGGTGTTGGACACACGCATGGGAATCAATGGATTAGATGGTATTTTCAACCCCACAAAAATGTTAAGTTCACTTGCTTATTTTGTTTATTCTAATTTTTCTCCTAACTTCATTTTGGTGTGCATGATCTCTTATCTCTTGTTTAGAGGTCTAGATGCGATACATCAAGCTAAATGTAAGTGTAGTAAGTATAATTGATGATTCACCCCATATTTTGGGAAGTGACACCCATCAATTATTGTGGAATGTCTTTCCAGGGGGTAACATATAAGTGTCATAAACAAACGAGTCAATATATCAAGTCAAGTCTAGTGATGACTAAGATAAGTAGGTCTTTTCCACAACATGTCAAATTGTGATATTGCTATCAGGATTCAACTGTATAGTTTTACAAGTCAAAATCATGAAAGATGGGTCAATGAGTTTGGCTCGTAAAACTACACGATTGAATCCTGATAGCAATATCACGACGACTAAGATCTCAAAAAATAAACTCTACAAGAATAAATAAATAATGTAGTTCTATGACATTCGATAGGTGTCTTCACAGTAAGATTATATTTTATGATTATTTGGAACTCCTCATGTATTTATTGTCTTTTCCATTTTCACTCTTTGTGCATTCATGTTTCTATTTTGCAAAAAATCTTGGTTTTCTACCCTAAATTATAATTTTATTATCTAGTTGAATTGGAAAACACATGTCAATTGTAATTATTTTTTAATTTTTCTAAGCAACAATTTGTACAAAGTGGCAAATTGATCATGTTTGTTCAAACATGTGAATGTATTCAAGAAGGCAAAATTCCCTTTAGATCTTTTTCCAATTGCGACCATTTTAGATCTACTATAATGCCACTAATTCCAAACCACAAGGGTTTTACATATTAGCCTATTCTTGTCATTTCACAAGTCTAGATCTTTGTGAAAGGATCAAATCATAACCCACAATGAAGCTTTTTTGAGACCCTTTTGATCATATTTGCAAACCACGACCATTTTTCAATTGTTATCATTGTTGTCCCAACATTATTGTCTTGTCTTATGGAGCCTTCCCTTACCCAAGAGATAAACTAACCATTAGGTTATCATGGAAGGAAGACAAAAACAATTTAGATCTAGAGCTTCGAGGACATTACTGTCACTATTGTTTCAACTTACAACATTCAACTCCAAGTGTAGATAATTCTTAGCTTTATTTTGGATTTAGATTTTATTTTGATAGTATGGAATTTTTTATTTTAAATGATTGTCAAGCTAGATGTAAATTTCTTTATTAACATAAAACCTTTTTAAACATGAAGGATAAGCATATGATTTATTACGTTGTTATTGTTTATTCAACTTGTTGGTTCTTGTGTGATTGTTTCTTTACTTCATTGCAATCAAAGGATCATTTGTAAACAAATCTTATTGTTTTTTTATCTAAATGAAAATATTCTCATTTACAACATTCAAATAGAACATTTCTAAGTATCTCGAGAAGAACTTCCTTGAAGTACTTTTTGAATATCCTTAAAAACACTTCAAAGAGGTTCCTAAAAGAAAACTTGAGAAAATATTCAATAGATTTCACCATATGAAAAAACTTCTTGCAATCTACTACATAAAGAAATCAATTTGTTATCTAAAGAAATTTGTTAATTTACAATGATTACTTGTATAGCTCAACTGCATTTTCAATTATATGTGATTGTCTAAAAGATTGTCGATGTATTTAATTTCCTTTAAAATTTTATTTCTAAAAAAATAGTTGATTTCTTTTTTCTAAATATTATTCTCTAGAAAAATATTAGATTGTATTTTATTTTATTAATTTTGTTTAGTTAACTAAGTGCATTCAATCAATTAAATTCATTTAATCAATTTGACATATTTAGTTGAATATTTATTTTTAATTAGTTATGTATCTACATTTCATTCAATTAAAGATAACTAAAAAGAAAAGGGAAAATAGTTGCATTATTAGTTAGATTAATTTATGTCATTTGTTTAATCACATTAATTTTCATTCATTTTAATCACAAAACATTATAAAACTAGAAAATAATGAAAATTACATTCCAAACAACAAGGTTCCCAAGCATTAAATATTTGCAAACATTCATATTCAAACACCAACAAACAAACAACTCATATAAATACAAATAAACAACTTAAATTAGGAATTTGTATTTAATGTGTCTTATGATGAGACCAAACCTTGTAAGGGAGCTATAGGGAGAGCTTGAACAAATTGACATTCTAGAAGACTAATTAGCGAACATATTCATTCTAAAAAATCTTAGAAGTCCGCTCCGACCAACACCTCAATCACCTCTACATTTATTACTACTACAACCACAAAAAACTAGAGGCTAACAAACCATCCGGCCATTCTTCGACCAAGGTTGCCACTTCATCTACTTTTACCCCAACCCTAACAATAAACACCTAATCATCCAACCATGTGAATGTTTCTATGTGTTGTTTTCCATGCATATAGTTATAGAGACTCAACCAGAACAAGAAGTTGCAAGGAAGAAAGCAAAAGAAGAGGAAGTCATGTGCTACATGGAAGAAAACAAGTTGAAGTTTGAGGAGTTGAAAGCCAAAATTGATGATCTCAAGCCTTAAGTTGACATGGAAGTTGTTTAGGTTGGAACCCTTTGCATCAACTACTCTCAAGATTTGTAAACTACGAACATAGCTTTTGGTGTCTTTGTTGCATGGTTGGACTAGGTAGAGGCACATGACCTTGCTACACACACAAGTGCACCAACTACAACTAAATACATCATGGATAACACCATACTGCACCAATGCACAAGCCTAGACCCTACTTGAGCAAGTCACTACTCAACTCACTTCTAACATTGTTGTGTTGTAGCGCACCAATAAGTAGTTGTGTGCACAAGTCATTCACATGGTCTCAAAGACAAAGTAGTCCAAATAGAGTTGATGAAAGTTGTCGGGGCCCAATTTTCGATTGTCCTTTTTTTCTTGATGTCCCTTCCTTTTTTGTGCCTATGTGACATGATCCCTCGTAAATAACCGGTTTGAGAAGTCTATAAGGGTCATCATGTTGTAAATTTGTTGCTTGGTTGTGTGTTTTCCCTTTCCTTGTATCCTCGACCTATTCTTCATAATCAAAATATATTTTTTTATAATTGCTATAAAAAATGACTGAAACTTTCATAAGCACTAGGAACTAATGGTTCTTGGTTCCTCTAGAACCTCCAATGGGAATGTGTGGGCGATGGAGGAGGTGGAAGAAGTGTAAATAGCGTCAACACTTTCATTGGTTTCCGGAACCAACCTAAGTGTCGATGGTTCCTGTTGGGTGTATAATTGCTGATGGGAAGTGGAAGATCTATGCACAAGTGGTGGAGGTTCTTGTTGAAGGTAAAGGTGCCGACAAAGGAGTGCAGAACTTGTGATGTTTTTTTTGGGCTTAAGTGTCTCGATGGTATGTTTGCGGTACGACTCATCCTCCACCAGGACTTTCACAGCTACCAAAATTAATTGTTGATATTCTCCTTCGATTTGTTGCCTCCATTTTTGGGCGAGATTGAACCTGTGTCATCCATTTAAACTAGTGAATAGTGTGCAACAATTGGGGTTGGCGCTTGCTACTAATAATAGGTAATTTGGTGTTATTTTTTGAGGGAGGTTGGTCGTTGTGTGATCTCCAGATGCCAAGAAAGTTGCATGGCATACATTAACGCCCAAGTCCAATCTGTTGAGAGATTATAGACTTAAGGGATAGAAGAAGATTAGTATTGTAATGGAATTTTGTTGTCGAATGTCTCCATGGCATTAAATATGTATTCAAGAAGATTTCTTGATTGCAATTAGGGATTTTTTTTGTTACATTTGCTAGCACAAATGTAATGTTTTTGATAAGATAAGCAGTATTTACAGGGTGTTGTATCCTTCACACACATAGCCCATAGGGTAAAAAAGAAGCTAGTTCAAAACATAACATGAATTAGAAAAAGAACAACAGAAACAGCTGACCAACAACTATGAAATAGCAACAGGGATTAGACAACCCCAGAACCTGAGGGGACTAATCTGACTCCCAAAGCCTGAGGCCACAAAGAAGCCACGGATTTGGGGAGTCCCTTCTTCTTCCTCAACACAACAGACCAGGAAGACTTAGAATCGAAATCAACCAAACAAGACGAGAGGAGCAGATCCTCAATAGCCACCCTGAGCAAAGAGCCACCACGCAATGAGGGAGTCGACAATGTATAAGAGGAGACATGAGCTAATGAAGGAACAGCGGAGTCGATCAATGATGGACAGGCAAGTTCTGCCATGACAGCGATAGCAGATCGGGGCAGCAAAGGTTTCGCGGTAGGGATAGCCGAAATAGGAGCCTGGGAGGGCTCAGACACCAAGGGTGCAGGAGGGTCACCCTCCTCAAAGGAATCATCCGAAGAGGGAGAACCAACCGTGAGGTGGTCTGAGAGAGCATTCTTCCACCAAGTAGCAGTGCCCTTGCAGCGGGCAATAGGGCAACCAGAGGCCAAATGACCAGTAGAGAAACACCTCCTGCACTAAAAGGGGAGGCCCTCATAGTCAAGTAGTTGCGTCCAAGGTCTATCCCCCATCATTAAAACCACATCACCATGGAGAGGTTTGGAGATGTCCAAATCCACTAAAATACGAGCCACCGTAGTATGCCCTAGATCCCGAGATGTAGAGTCTACCTTCAGAAAGTGTCCAATGGAGTTGCCAACAACTTCAAAACAAAAATGCTCTTGAAACTGGAGAGGGAGATTCAGTAGACAGACCCAAACAGGTCTAATATTCAACAGCTCAATTAGAGGATTAAATGAGAGAGACCAAGGCCTGATGGACAGCGAATGAATACCCCACATCCACCCCCTATCCAACACATAGTCCCTCTACGCAGGGGAGGCAAAGGTAGCAAAAAAAAATCCCCTAGCGCTGGGATATAGCTTAATCTGCCCAGAGACAACAAGTTTCCAGGAGACAGAAACCCACTCATGGAGATTTGGAAGGGAGGGCCACAAGCCATTAAACCTGCAAACCACCCCCTGCCTCAAGTAGAAATCCTCATTTTCAGCAACTTTAGGTCCACAAACAAAAAATAGGGGAAGCACGAGCACAGGGCAGAGGTTAAACCCTGGCCGGAGCAAAACGAGCACCATCCTTGGAAACCGCCTCAAAGAAGGACTTCCGATTGCCACCCGAAACACCAGCAGCAACACCAGAAGGAGCAGGCGGCACCACAGGAAGAACAGAGGGGACATCAGCAGTAGCACCAAACGACGCCACAGGGAGCACAACATCCACACAACCATTCACCTGAGCAACCGCACCCAAGTTCATAGATTGAACCGAAGGTGGCACCACAGAGGGAAGAGGAGCAGAGGGGACATATGCACCCAACTGCGCAACAACACCCGAAGGAATGACATCACCAACACACACTCCAGCCAACAGAGAGTCGCACAAACCCCCGCCACACAGTAGCTCCCCGTTGACCCCGTCACACATAGCCACCAGAGAAGGAGCAGAGGGAAGCTCCTTCAACGCCATGCCCACTTGCGCAGCCTCACCGATATTTTCCTGTTGAGTTGGCCAAAAGACTCCTGTCCAACAGCGCCATTCAAAACGAGAAATATGTTACCTTAGCACAAATGTAATGTTAAGTTAGATGAAAGTAACAACATTCTGAAAACATTGCAAAGCTTGTAATGATCTTTCTCATTTTAATGATCTTTCTCATTTTAATGATCTTTCTCATTTTATGTATGGAAATATGCAGTTGTGTTCTAGATTATTGAGTATGCTCTAGTGCGAGATGTCATGATCATTTTTGTATGTAAATGCATAACTACATCTTCTTTTCCTATTTGTTTTGTTGTGACTCCGTTGCCCAAATAGATAGGCACTAGTCTAAAACCATTCGCCAATCTGAAATCATTAACTAGTAGTATAGGTTTAGGACCTTCTATGCATTCATGAGATTCAATATAACCAGGGGATCATTCTCAAGTGAACATTCATTAGACATATTTCATGTGGGTTTTGTGTGCATAGTTTATCAGCTATATAGGAGTTTTGAGGCAATCAGTTCTTGATTCAAAGACAATCTTTGGGACCAAGACATCAAGTTGGGTTTGGCTTTCATTATTTTATTATTGTTCATTTTATGTGATTTTAATACATATTAAGGTATACCCCTAGGAATACCCACTCTTGTAGAGTTAGCTTAGAGTCCTCCACTGTTTTTTTGGTGATTTGATTTCGTTTTCATGACAACAAACATGGCCTTGTAAGTGAGATTTGGTTCTAGAAAGTGGAGCAATGATTTTGAGACCTAGCAAACTTCAAGGCCAACTCACATATCTCATGCTTGCATCTATTGACAAGATGACATGTTTGTTAGATCTAGCCAAGAATTTAAATGTGCATCGCAATACTATTGGAGCTACTTGGTTTGTGTTTCTATTTGAGCAAATTTTGCCAATTACTCTTGAGCTCTAAGCTTTTCTTCCTAATCAATTTTGGGTTTTATGTGGATTACTATCTTGTTTTTTTTTTTTTTTGGTGTTTTGAGGACAAAACATATGATGATTGCATTGGAATAATGTTAGTGACATATTTTCTCTCGTTGTAATCACGCATATAGAAAGATGTAATTTCTTAGAAAAAACATTTAATAATTTGTATCTAGAAAATGTGCATGCATCAATGATTGCATCTACTTAAGGAACTTAGTACCAAAAATGTAATTATCATTTGTAAATAGGAGAAATCTATATAAATCCACTCACAATGTAAAAATGATTGATGTTAGATGATGAATGAATCTAATAATGAAGTTTTGAAGTTTTGTCATTGTAATATGTTCATGGCATTTGCATATTAGATTGTCATGTTTATGTTTGTATTTTATCAATTTGTGCATGTCAAATAATGGGTGAAGAACTCAAACATACTTAATGTAAGAATATAGATTCAAAAGTCAACACAAAAAGGTTAAATAAATGCTTAGACATAGGTTGTTACCCACATGGCACTAAAATGACTTACATCCTTTGTATGCAACCAATTAGAAGAGGAGGCATATGATATCACTAACGCTCCTTAAAGATGATTATGACAACTTCTCACAATTATGTAGGTTCCTGCACAACCATACTTTGTATAGGATATTTTGTAGCCATACATTGCACAAACACCTTCACAACCACATTTACCAACTTTTTTGTGCAATTTTCTTCACAATGATATTTATTAATTTTTGCTACAAACTCCTTCATAACCATATCAATCTTTTGCTAATGCCAAGAGGCATTGTACAATGGCAGCAATAAAAATGTATCTGTATATATAGTAAATAAAATTATTCTAATGTAAACGTATCCAAAAAAAAGAAAAAAATTCTAATGTAAAATAAAATAGCTTCAAATTGATATCTCTCCACTAAGATATGCATACTAGTTATAGTCTCATTTGTAACCATCCCTCTTTACTTTTACTTTTTATTTGTTAACATTGTTAAGTAAGACTAGGATATCCATACTAATCATAGGTTCTTTTGTAGCCATCTCTCTTTTTACTTTTACTTTTTATTTGTTAACATTGTTAAGTAATTGTTGTTGATATATATTTTAGATTTTTATCATATGTAATCTTCATTACAAGGCGCACACCTAAAATCTTGTCCATATCTATATCCTTTTAATAAATGTTTGTTCTTCACTTTCATAACGATTGCTTGTTTTTTCTCGCATGCATGATCAAAAGATCTCTGTCAATATCTATATCCATTTAATAAATCCTTCTTCTTTACTCTCATGTTGATTGCTTGTTTACTCTGACATGCATGATTCAAAACAGTTTGTATTTTAGATTTCTATCATATGTAATGTTCATTACAAGAAACATACCTAAAATATTTGTCCATATCTATATCCTTTTAATAAATGTGTGTTCTTTACTTCCATGTTGATTGCTTGTTTACTTTGACATGCATGATCCATAATAGTTTGCTTTCTTACAATGAAACCTCTTTGGCTGAGAGCCAAGGATTGAGGAATATCATCTACCAAAATCATCTTGGATGTGATTCCAACCAACCTCATCCCTTAGTGTCAAGACTTTGCACTCATTAAGACTTGATCCTTTGTGAGCTCATTCAAAACCTGACCAATAGATCAAAGTCTCATTGACATTTATAACACTTTCAAAACAAAAACAAAACAAAATAATTATAAAAATAAATAGTAACTTTTCTAAAAATAAAATTAAAAATTGCAAATAAAATTAAATAATTTTTAAAATAAAATAAAAAGTAAATAATGTATATATAAAATAAATTAATTCCTAACTAACTAAAATTTAAATTTATCTATCCCTGCTTAGAACATTTAGAAGCAATTTATTTTTCAGGTGTTATTAATTCATTTTATGGATATCCATTTTATTCCCGTCATTGAATTGGGAGGGAAAGCCAGAAAAAAGTATAGATAATTTGCAGCCAACTTGCAAGTAAGCAATGGTCCTTTCAAATAAGTAAGAATACCCGTGTTATATATATAAGCCAACACAAATTGGAAATGAAAATGAAGATAAAATGGTACTGATTTTTCTGCTGAAAAACTTCTGACAACACCTTCCCAAATTTGGAGAAGGTTTTTCGTCTTTTATCTGTTTTGTAAAAGAAGTTTGTTTATTTTCTGTTTTCTTGCTATGGTACCAGTACCAAGGATAAGAGCTCATTTTACTGTCTTGAAACAAGAATGGCAATCCAAACCAGAAAAAGATTAGACAATCATGCACACAGCATGATTTTGTGCACCCAGAAACTGTTCAATCATTGAATATTTTGACAAGCTTTATACTTCTATATTTGAGTCCAGAGAATACATTTAGGAAGATACTGAAAAGCTTAAGCTTTACACCCTCGAATCCTTTCAGATATAACTTTGCAATCAAAATCTATGATACAGGTTTTAATACTTGGGAATGTAAAAGAAAAAGAATCTAATCGAAGCTAATGCTTCTCACAATGGTAAACTTCACTGGAATTCGACCTGAATGTGCATTTTATAGAAATATAGCAAAACAACGGCTCTCACTGTGCAGAGAAACAGTTGGCTTTCATAACGCAATACATGAGCATTTATCAAACCTAAAAAAAATCAAAATCTAAATAGTTCCCTGAAGAATTTGAGTCCGAATCAGCAATCTTTTTCCCACTGCTAGAAGCTGCAGACACTGTCTTTCCAGGCAATTCAGTCTCAAAAGGTTTTGGAATTTCAGGTGGAGTAGTGCAGCGGATGAGAGCCCAGTTTACACCCTCAAAAAAAGGGTGCTGTTTGATTTCAGTTGCCCCTCGCTTGAAAGCTAGGCGATGTTGAGGTTCTTTTACCAGCAGACCTCTAATTAAGTCCCTGGCTGCAAAACTTGCAATGGGTGATTCTGGAAACCTCAAAGGTTGCCCGACTACATTAAAAAGAGTAGCTCGATTACCTGACCCTTTGAAGGGTGTCTTCCCAAAAATAAGTTCATGTAAAAATATTCCAAAGGTCCACCAATCTACAGCACTACCATGACCTTCTCCTTTAATGATTTCTGGGGCTAAATATTCATGGGTTCCTACGAATGACATAGAGCGGGCACTTGTTGGTTCTGCAATGAGCTCAGGAAGAGGAGTTACTTGAGTACCAACTTCAACTTTGGGTTTTCTGACCTTCTTTGATCTCTGCGGGAAGAATCGCGGAACAAAACATGATGGCTGCACGCAAGATGGCTGAATACAAACTGGTTGAACACAAGAGGGTTCAATGCAAGCTGGTTGAACACAATATGCTGGAACTCTCTTTGATGGATCAAGGTCAACAGATGATGATTTAACTAGAGTTGGACTCACAGCACATCTTAAGGATAAGTCAAAATCTGAAAGCATAATATGTCCATCTTCCCTTACTAAAACATTTTCTGGTTTGAGATCCCTGTAAACAACTCCAAGCATATGTAGATATTCCAAACCAAGAAGAACCTCTGCCGCATAGAACCTGTCACATAAACAGAGAATTGTTTAGCTCAAATCAATTGCTTTTTACAAAAATCAATGTTGAGAATTTAACCTCTTGAAACTATGCATTCAATGCTTTTTTGTCACTTTTTGGGCTTATCACTATAATGCATATGGAGAATACCTTATACAAGGGCACTGGTTCTTAACAGAGTTTTCTTGAATTAATTAAAGGGAATCGATTTTTGGCTTAAATTTGAACCTGGCCAAGCTTATGCAATCAACCCAAACATCTTTTCTTCCATCTCCACTAGCCAAGGACCAAATGCAAGAATGCTTATGTGACAGAGAGATAAGGTATCAATCTTTAACTTTTACAGTATTCAGCAAATCTAAGTAGGCGGCGACCATGTCATACACAAGATAATAGTTGGTACATCGTGTTGAGACTTCACGAATCTTGGAAACGACTCATGGATCTGAGTCCAGGTCAAGCTCAACAAGCCTGCAACCTCAACTTGCAGACTTGGCTGAGTTTGACAGAAGAGACTTGTGAGTCTGCCAAAACTTACGAGTTCCAGTAGACTTGCATGTAATGGTTGCCATACTTGGTTGAATCTGTGAAAAATCAGAAATCAACTTGAGATTTTTTAATTTTTATTTTAAAACCAGTAGAAACATTTTATTTTTTTATTATATAAATATTTTCATTTGCAGTATTTTACCAAGTTTTGGCACAGAATCTAAGTCTGAGGCGAAAAATGGCTTGCTGAATCTGTGCCAAGACCAAGTCTCAACACTACAAAAAACGTTGCTGTATGGGAAACCTATCCGGTTGTCTTCATCCCCAAACCTCCATGTAATATAAGTTTTAACCCGTTTGTGAAACATGCACCTTACCCAAAGGGCATATATCTCTGGGCTTCAGTAATATTAGAGTATATAGCATTTTATTATCATTTAGTCCCCAGTCATCTTTTAACTGCCATATATAAGCACTTGAATATTCTAGCTAAGTACATACTCCGTCTCCCTTAAGATTCAAACATGTGCCTCCTCTATGGAATACATAACGATATTAGACCCACCCAAGCTATACTAGAAATAAAGCACAGCTCTATAAAGTGACCTTTTTTCTCATGCATGATACCCTTCCAAGTTACTCAAGACAAAGCTTAAACTTCCCAACCAAGTCTCTTACATATTCTTGGCATTCTAACTTAAAACTTACAGTCATGCTACAACCAACCTCATAATCAATTTCTATTCTGCAAACATGAACCATGGAAATATTTCAAAATCCATATTTAATCAAGGTAGAACCTTTCATTCAGAACGTTCAATATGCTGGACCTCAAATACAGAAAAAGTATAAACAATCAGAAAGAAAAAAAAATAGTAGATAGGGAGAAAAACAGAATATTACACATATAGTTATTTCAATTTGTAAGAGTTAGGAAAATAACATTAATTAATCTTATAAATGCAAGTACCAGAAAAATATAAAGTTCATATCCATTAATTGAACATCTACACAACCTTAGGATGGTGAAATTTTCCCTAACAGTTCCCAGCCCTTGGAAGGGTAGTGATATACAAAGAAGGATATATTTTCTTGAAATTCTGAACTATATTCGATCCTTTTTCTCTCTAGAGTGAACATCCAACATAAGATAACCTTGATTACAGCTCTTATTAATATAGCATAACATAAAACAGTTGTCGCTGTAATACCCAAATAGACCAAAGTAAAGGTTCCTAAAACCAATTTAAATTTTATATGTTCTATTTAAATCCAATGATCACAGTTTTTTGTTATCTTTCTGTTTTTTTCCCATTTCCTTTTTGATTAAATGAAAATTCAAAATACTGTATAAAAATGGTCAAAATCTCAACAAGGGCCATATTTACCGGTTACCATCCCAAAGGTCCCCATACCCATGGGCCGTACCAGTATGATTCTGAAACTGGTACTGGTCCTGGTACCTCCTGGGCACCTCAAGTTCTAATATCCCAGGCCCTGCCTAGGTATGTACTGCTGTAACCGGACAGGACTCAAGACACCTGATGCATACCTGAATGCGAAACGACAGTCATAATAAAAACAGAAAAGAACAAAGAAAAAAAAATTAAAGACAATAAAAAAAGATTACTAATTAAAGACTTTTTGATTATTTTATTTAATAATTTATTAAAGACTTTTTGATATTTTATTTATTATGATTAATTTCATTTATCATTTTCGACTATTTACTAATTTTTATTAATTTATATCCAGGCCTTACAGAACCTGGGGTTCAAAAGAATTGCTGAACAACCATAGCCTCACCCTCGTAATTTAGCTTGTATTTAATTGGTTATTCATTGTAAGAGAAGCCAAATGGCAGAGATCTGGACCAGGAATCAAAGTCCTCATGACAAAACAATAGCAAGTTCTTAAGTTAGACAATCTCAATGATGGAAGCAGCAATGAAGAACAGACTGTATTAATCTCTCTTATATAGGTTCATCTCAGAGGGATGGTTATTGGCATTTAGGGGAAAGTCCAATAAGTTGAAAGAATTAAATTGAGATTGTATAAAGCATGCATCGAATCATTTCAAAACTGCAAGGTCAGCATTTAGCTTTTAGATACAGAACTGGTATTTACAAGAAATGTATCTTATTGTTCCTGATAATGAAAAACCTTTTCTATGAGAAGGCAGAAAAACTCAAAAAAGATTATAACAATGCCATTATCTAGCATATATGATATAATTCATAAACCACAGTCCTTACTGAGAAAGAGAAACACAAAACATCACTCTCCCCTACATCATAAGTTTGCTTACCTATATTTAGCTACCAAATAATCAGGAGTTGAAAATGATTATTAGATGAATAAGAACTGGTATTTACAAGAAATGAATTTTATTGTTCCTGATAACAAAAAACTTTTTCTATGAAAAGACAGAAAAAGATTACAACAATGCCATTATCTAGCATATGATATAATTCATGTATACATGAGTCCCTACCGAGAATGACAAACACAGAACATCAGTCTCCACAACATCATGCATCTGCTTATCTATAATTAGCTAGCAAATAATCGTGAGTTGAAATGAATGCTTCCTAGTTATTTTGGGAACACATCCATAGCAATGATTGGAAATAAATTTTATCTTCCGCCACAAACACTATTGCAATCTCTTTTACCACACATCCACAGAAGTAGTTAAGGGTTGGGGAGCATAAACTTGGCTTGAATGGGTATGCTATGAATATTTGTGAAAAGAAAAGCAGTCTTTCCCTGCGATACCATAGTATAATAGCCTCTGGATTGGTACAGGTATGGATTATATTTGCATTGCATAGGCTTGAACGTTGGCTTTGTCATAATGGTTTGATACAGATTTTACTAGTAATTTAAGATAACTAAACATAAAGCTTTGTCTTACAGTGTTGGTACAATCAGTTATGGTAGATAAAAGGGAAAAACAGGTAAATTAAACAAGATAAAAAAAAAATTAAAAATAAAAGATGGTAACAAAGTTGGAACATCAGCAGAATGGGCTCAATTGGTGCGAACAAGATATGGAAAACAGAATGCATTGGATTGGTACTACATACACATAGTAGCAGAAATCAACTAACTACACATAGTCACAAATTTAGTAAATATCAAATATGTATGACATTCCCTGTAACTGATGCTACTAAATTTTAACAAAAACTTATAAGCAATCAACATTCTTATATTTCTAAATTCGCTGGTAGATGGAATCATGTGGCCTTTGAACCATAGAAGCAGAAACCACAATTACTTGCCAAATGGTCATGCCATCAAATCCACTTCAGATTGAATCACTGTCTTTTTTTTCCTATGATCGCCATCACAATTACTGAGGCCAGTTTAATTGCCAAAATAAGTGATCACAATTAAACCTGTCTTTCAATTTGCCTAAAAAGACACCTATTTTTTGAATATTCAGTCAAAACCTCATTTTTACATTGCAGATTTGTATTTTACCTAAGTAACCAGACATCGAATAGATTGGGGCACACTTGAGCGGACTCATCCTTCAGCAAAATATCCATTCCATTCTCATTCATTTAGGGCCTAATTACTGCTTCACAGTCTCGATGCCCACATTATTTGAAGGATTTTTGGGAGATTGGTTAAAGTGATAAATTATGAAAAATGGCATGCGCTATGAAGGTACCTATGGCTTTTATTTAGGCTTAGTGGCAGGGACTCCACCCATCAATCCTGTTTTGTATTATGACAAGGAATGCAACCCTAGGCACTTCCCCAAACCCTGTGAGGATCGCTGCTCCTTGACCCTGCTGGGAGCTGCCACCCCTGGAACCCCGCTCTGGTTTTACAGGGCAAAAATATAAAATTTATCACTGCACTACATGGAAACGCAGCATTTTTTTCCTTTTTTTGGCTTGAAATAACAACATTTTTTCCCTATTCTTTTTTTTTTTTTTGTAATTGAAGTACAATTATACTTCTGGTTATCCAAGTCGATCATGATCCCAAGTAATGCTACTATCCTTTGAAAATTACTTTTGAATGCAAAGGAAAAGGCTTCCCATGACATGAGTTGCATAAAATATTAAAAGTACCATTATTTAAAAAAGTAGGGTTAAGATTGTACTAGGATCCATGCAAAGGTTTGTGTAGTCAATACTTGTGAATGGAATAAATAATTTCCCACAAAGGCGTACATTTCTTCTCCTGCCTCGTATATGTTGCCCAAATGGTCACACTGGCCCTCTCCATGGCCTCATAAATGTGGCCCATTGCATTCTTAACTTCTATTCTTGGGACTTTGACAAAGATCATTATAGATCAATTCCACAATATATAACAGAATGGTTTTGAGACCATCCATGTGGCTATATATGGCCTGTAAACAAAAGACATTAATTCAAAATTGGGTACTAGAAAAGTAGATGAGTTCCTTGCTACCAATACACTTTGTGTTGGGATGTTAATGTTTACTGTTTACATCACAAAATCATGAATCATGTGCAAATAGACAGCTAGGATTAAAGTGTGATCAAGGCCTGAGATGCATTTATTAGGTTAGTGATTGGATCAAGAACATGGTGGTAGGTGTACATGTCCTTGTTGAAAGTTGAAACATTATAAATATGCTTGTAATGATCCCACACATGGCATAGAGGGATGGTTCCAGTGTGAGAGGTATGTCTTTCCAAATACCAAGGGGAACCAAACTTTTGTATATGCTCTTGTCCATGTCAATGGCATATTCCTATGGTTTGATTTATGAATGTGAACAAGTATGACTCCTTTCAACATTGTATTAGAGCTTAAGGTTTGAAACATTGGCACTTTGTGTACAAGCTTGGTGTTTGGACCTATTCATTTATATGAGTACCTAGGCAAAGCTTGCTCAGGAGAAAATTTCATCTGTGTCAAATGGCACCTCAAAAGTTAGGATACATGCATTGGGATTTCTAAAATACCCTGCTTAATTGGTTGTATGTGTTTACTTAATCGGTTGTCAAGATATGCCTGTCCCTATCGTCATCTTGGTTCTCAAAGAACCATTTGTCTATTAAAGAGAATTATTTCTAGCCTAAAATTAAACAAAACATTCGAGAATATGTGCAACAATGTTTGAATTGTCAAAAAGAAGAACAGTGTAAGAAACATGTTCAGTTACTACCTTTGTCAGTTCTTGATTGGAAATGGGAATCTATGAGTATGGATTTTATTTCAGTTTTCCTCAAACCCATAAAAGACATGATTCTATCCTATTTGTAGTTGATAGATTAACTAAATTGGTTCCTCGTTATTGTAATGTCCCCTTTTGAGGTTGCCCTAAATCTTGCCTTAGAATCACAAGCTTAATGTAGTTAGGGTTATAACTTGCCACTTAAATGCTTCAAACAAGATAAATCTTGGCTTTAGGTCTTGTAATCGTGTTAGATAATAAGGCGTGGAGTGCTTAGTGGATACACTTGTATCTGCTTTTCATATCCATGCTCTCTTATCCATCCTCCTTATGATTAAGATTCCTTGAATCCATCCTAACAATCAATTATAGTTTGTCTTGAAAGGGGTGCTTGTAAACTACTCAACCCATCTAAGCCCAAGAGCACGAGCGTCCGACCAAGACAACCCACCCCTTGGCCCCAAGTGGCAGGAAAGTCCAACCAAGACAATTCTACTCTTGAGGTGGCCTACTTAGCATGGGAGGCCCATAAACTGCATCCTCCTAACTTGCTTCCCTCAACCTTACACTTGATTGATCATACGATAAAGACCAATATAAATATACATATATAATCTATCCATTTTTATATTAAAATAATTGTTGCATAATTGTATATAATTCACATATCTAAACATATACATATATATCCATAATTATTATTAAGTAATTTCTAGATTTCCAATAATTACCCTTGTAAATACATATTATATATATATATATTTATTCATATTCATATATTAACAACTTTAATATCTCTTTCAAACCTGGTGTTTACTTCCTTAAAATCTGTATATATACTGTTGTATTGATTATGTACCTGTATTTGTTACCTTCCCTACTTATTTATCTCTTCCTTCCGTTCCTTCAGTCCGATTTTCATAATTTCTGAATCACTGCTCCAAGCCATGGTGTCCTTCTATTTGCAGATCTCTTCCCATAAATATCTGCCATGCTGTGAGGAGACGTGCCCCTCCATCTAATTGCTGTCTTGGAATAGACCTACCCGATGCCTTTTAAACACATCTCTTCACTTTTGTGATCGCTGCCTTATTCTTTAGTTATCACTGGTCTTAGGAATTGTGCCTCTTAGTGGTTTGATTGCATAGTCTTGGCCAGAATTATTGATACTAAAGTCTAATATTTATTGATAATTATGTTTTATTTTTTGATAATAACAATATTACAATAGACCTCTTTTATATTGATAACCATGTTTATTATTTTTATATTGGTTTTCTTCTTTTATCTCTTCTAGTAATTATATATTATAATGATTGTAATTACAATGATATTCAATATTCATTTTGCATTATCAATTTTATATTTATAATTTTTATTTTTTTTTGGCAAAAGGCTAATAGCCTATATATTATATTAATAATAATAGTAAGTAATTACAAAAGTGCCCAAGAGGGCCTAAGTAATTACAAAAGTGCTTGATCTCGGAAAGTACAGTCTGAGAAGTCCGTCATGCCATTAGACTTGTTGGGAGTCGGAAGTCTCAATTCCTTCATACTACTTCCATGAAATGCATGTTAGAACTTATGAAGCATGACCGAACGTAATTATAATTTTATATTTATAATTATAATATTATCTTGATAATTATAATTATAATAATATTTCAATTGTAATTACTTATATTTATATTTTGATATTTATTGGACTTTGTTATTCAATGTTTCATATTTAGTGGTTACAATTTAGGGGACATGACACTTATTGTGGTTGATTAGAAGTTTTAGAAAAATAAGAGAATTAGAGTATAAACTTGTTCTGCCTCCTCAATTGCATAGAGCCCACAATCTTTTTTCAGGTTAGTTTGTTTAGAAAGTATAATTTTATTCTAGACATGTACTTCATCGGAAAAGTATACTTATTGAACCTAGTTGTGAATTTAAAATTGTTGGATTCTGCAATAACTGAGACAGGATCTGTTGTCGGTAGTAGATCATATACACTCCACTCAACAAATGATTGAAAATCAAAATAGTAGAATGGAGAAGAAATCTGAAAGAGAGAAAATAAAGACAACACTTGCAAGAGAATTTTGAGAAGACTCTCGTCACTCTCACAGAACGATCACCGAACTAGCTGAACCAGCTGAACTAGTGAAGGTGAGAGGAGAGTGCTCAATATATAGAAGAATAAGGGCAAATACATCCAAGAGGTGCATTAACTCCTACTACCCATAAAAGATGGGAGGTTATCACCTACTTGGTAAATGACAAGACATGTGGCATAACCTCCTCAAGTGAAGACAGAGAGAGGTGGCACATAAATCCAAAAGAGGGTGAGAAACCCAACTACCCCATAAACTACTCAGGTAAAAACAAAATAGTGGTTATGAGAGGTGGCACAACAAGCCAAAAGAGGATGTGTAACTCAACTACCCATGTGTGGGGAGAGAGTGACACATGTAGTTGTTGTATTTTGCCACATGTCCTCACATTACCACATCTAATAAACCTAAGCAAGCTTAAATAATATGTGTAGGAAAAAATAAATACCCCAAACATAAGGAAAATAAAAAACCTACACTAACACCCCACCTTAAGCGTAGCTTAGGTGGGTGAAAAGATGGGTCCCGACAAATGAGGCCATGTTAGGTACCCATGTACATAGAGATCCCCCCCAAAAGAAGAAGCCCCCCCCATAAGAGAATAGCCCCCCTAAATAGAGAGAGAAAATACCCCCCCCAAAAAAGAGAGAGTAGAAAGAACTAAGAAGCCCCTCCTGAAGTAGACACTTGTCGCACCCCTAGCAAGGCTCGCAGATGAAGGAACTTGCTCTCAGCGAAGGGTTTGGTGAAGATGTCCGCAATTTGCTCTGAGGTAGAACAATACTTAAGATCAATGATGCCTTCCTGAATCAGCTCCCTAATGTAGTGCATATGTATCTCAATGTGTTTTGTCCTCTGGTGATGAATTGGATTCCTTGAGATCTGTATAGCACTTTGATTATCACAAAAGATGACTGTAGGCTTTCTAAATGGAATGCCAAACTCAGTGAGAATATTCTGATGCCAAATAGCCTCAGTGGTGGCATTAACTGCCCATCGATACTTAGCCTCTATTGATGAAAGAGCAATTGTAGACTACTTCTTGCTCGACCAACAAATTGGACCAGAACCAAGAGAGAAGCAATACCCAGAAGTAGACTTACGATCATGAGAATCGCCTCCCAATCTGAATCTGTATATCCCACCAAGTCAATATCAACACCTGCTACATAGTGAATCCCATAACTGTGAGTACCCTTAATGTAGTGGAGGATCCGTTTAGCTGCCTTCCAATGCAACTCATGTGGCTCCTGCATGAATCTAGAGACCATGCCCACAGCATATGAAATGTCGGGTCTCGTGTGAGTCAAGTAGATGAGACTCCCAACAAGTTGTCGGTATAAAGTGCCATCAACCAAAGGTGAGGAACACTTAGCCTCAAGTTTGACCCCTGACAGAAATGGAGTCGGTGTAGGCTTGCAATCAGCCATGCGAAATCGAGAGAGCATGTCAAGTGCATACTTGGGTTGTCCAAGGAAGATACCTGAAGATGACTAAGTGATCTCAATCCCCAAGAAATAATGCAAAAGACCCAAGTCTGACATTAAAAATCTATTATGTAGAGCAGTTTTCACTGCCTTGATGGTGGATGAGTGACCCCCAGTGATCAACAAGTCATCGACATATAGAACTAAAAATGTGAGAGTGTCATCCTGCTGCAGAATGTAGACGTTTGAATCAGAATGACATCGAGTGAACCCAACTGTCAAAAGGAAGGAGTCCATCTTGGCATACCAAGCTCGAGGGGCTTGTTTAAGGCCATAGAGAGACTTTCGAAGATGACACACAAGTGAAGGATCCTGGATGAACCCCTGTGGTTGCTCCATGTAGATTTCCTCCTGAAGGTCACCATGAAGAAAGGCACTCTTCACATCCATCTGATGAACTTCCCAATGATGGGTTGCAGCTATAGCAAGGACAAGTCGGATGGAATTCATCTTAGCAACTGGTGCAAAAGTCTCAGAGTAGTCAATCCCGGGAACTTGGGAGAATCCTTTTGCAACCAAGCGAGCCTTATACTTATCAACTGACCCATCTGCTGCAAATTTTGTTCGATAGATCCACTTGCATCGAACAAGTTTCCTTCCTTTAGGAAGAGGGACTAAATCCCATGTGTGATTCCTCTCTAAGGAATTGAACTCTTCCTGCATTGCAGCATCCCACTCGGGAATACCTGAAGCTTCTCGAAAAGACTGTGGATCAGAAGCTGAAGCAATGAAGAGATGAGGAGCCTCTGAAACTGTGACCTGGTTCTTCTAGTATCTGATGGATCACCAACCCAATCACCTGCTGATTCCAATGTCTGACGAGCCCATAGAGGTGCAAGGGATGGAGAGTCTGGAGGAGAATCATCACCCTCTGAATGATGACTAGGAGAAGAATGTGAATCTACATCATCATTGTCATCATCTGAAGTGGAGGAAGAAGACTCCTCATCAAGATTAGGAGGATTAAGATCCTCTGAAGAACTATCATCATGATGCATAGGCTCCAATCTGATAGTGGATGGAGAAGTGGTAAGAGAAGAACTCGAAGGGCTCTCCTCAAAACAAACACTTCTCTCAATGAACAACTCATGAGTGGTAGGATGGAGAAGCCTATAGCCTTTGACATCATCTGGATACCCAACAAATATGCAAGGCTTGCTCTGCGGATCCATAGCCTTGCGTTTCTCTACTGGAATGTGGGCCCATGCAAGAGAGCCAAACACTCTAAAGTGCTTAACTGTGGGTTTCCGACCAGTCCAAGCTTGAAAAGGAGTTACCCCCTTTACAGCTTTGTGAGGAACTCTGTTCTGGATGTAACATGCACAGTTAATGGCCTCTGCCCAGTATTGAGGTGCCAAAGATTTGGAGTGTATCATACAATTAGCCATCTCTTTTAAGGACCTATTCTTGCATTCTACGACACCATTCTGCTGAGGACTGTATGGAACTGTGTGCTGCATGTTGATACCTTCTGAAGCACAAAACTGTTCAAATTGATGATTAACATATTCACCCCCATTATCTGTATGCAGAATCTTGATGAACTTCCCAGACTGTTTCTCTGCAAAAGCTTTGAAATTTGAAAATGCTCAAAGACCTCAGACTTCTGTTTGAGAAAGTAAACCCAAGTGTATCTGGAAAAGTCATCAATAAATGTCAAGACATATCTAGCCCTGCTAAAAGATGGTTGTGGAAATGGTCCTACCAAGTCACTATGTACCAACTCCAATAGCTAAGTAGCCCTCCATGCTTTTCCTTTATCAAATTTCTCCTTAGAATGCTTACCAAGAATACATCCTTGGCAAACACCATCAGAAAATTGAATAGAAGGCAACCCTGTAACCATATCCTGCTGACTGAGTTGCTGCAAGTAACGGTAGTTCAAGTGGCCAAACTGTTGATACCACAAACAACTCAACTCATTTGCATGAGTGAGTAAGGCTGTCGAAGGAGAGTCAGAAACAAAGTGAGAAAAATGGTATAGTCTAGACTGATGATCTGCTTTTCCCATAGCAACTGTAGACCAATTATGTATTTCACTGATTACCACTGTATTTGGAGTGAAGTCAACTCGTTTGCCAGTGCCAGTGTGAGTGATCTGATAAATAGATAGGAGATTAGTTGACAAAGATGGAACACAAAGAACATCCTCAAATGTCCCTTCACCCACATCAACAGACCCTTTCCCATGCACTTCAATAGGAGTGTCATCACCCATTAATATGGTAGGCATAGAACATGGCTCCAAAGAGGTAAAATTATCCTCTGATGAGGCCATGTGGTGCGAAGCACTTGAGTCAATGATCCAAGACTCTGGTTGTGAAACAACAGCAACTAGGGCCTTACCCTTTCCTTTCCCCTTACTTTTGTCTATGTCCTTAGAAGACCCTTCTGATGAACTCTGTTTGATTGAATCAAGCACCTTGATATTGTTCTTTTCTAGAAGATGAGAAAGGTGATCAATTTGCTTCTTTAAACACTTATGTTCATCATGACTAGGCCTCTTATAGTAAGAACACTTGACCTTCTCCTTCTTAGGTTGATCACCTTTCGATGAAGAAGTCTGATTATCTACTTTTGAAGTAGTAGATTTTTGATCTTTCTTCTTCTCTCCTTGGTTCTTTTGTTTCTTATCTTGCTTACTAGGCCCTTTTTGTTCTTTTGTGCCTTGATTGACAACTAAGGCATGTGACTTAGAGGGCTTAATTGTACCCATAAGAACCAATTTGTCTTGCTCCCTAGTGAGCTCTGCAGCAAATTCATCTAGAGAAGGCATTTTATAGGTTGAACCTAGGGCACATTTTGTAGCATAGAATGTAGAAACAAATATAGAATAGTTAGGACCAAGCTTAGAAAGAATACTCAAGATCAGTTGCTTATCATCTTTCTTGATTCCACACTGTTCTAATTGGAATCTAATGGCCTTCAATTTTGTGAAGAAGTCTTGTATAGTGTCAAAACTACTAGGACTTAACCCTATGAGTTCATTCTCTAACTAATGACCTCTTAACTCATCCTGCTTACCAAAGAGGCTTTCCAATTTAGTCCACACTTCATTTGGTGTAGTGGCAGATTCAATGTGAAAAAGAAGATCGGGAGAGACTAACATGCATAGAGTACCAAAGGCTTCATCACATTTGTTGAACCATTTAATCTTTTTTGCATCATCTTTTAGTTCAGTTTCAAGTCCCATTGTAACACAATGATATCCATGTCTTTTCAGATGTATTATCATCTTAGATTTCCATTCAAAATAGTTATATGGAGTTAAAACTAAAGTGAAGATGCATCCATGAGAGCAGAAAAGAATATTGCAAAGAAAAAATAAAAGTGCGAAGAAAGAAGACACACGAGACACCCCCCCTTTCCACTAGTATCAAAAAATCACCCCCCCCACAATATTACAATGTTGGCACTTTATGATTAGTGCTTTTACAAGGCTTTTCCAGATTACAAAGCTTATAAGGCTCTTTATAGCCAAAATTACAATATATGATACAAATTAATTTTGAAATCAAATCTGAAAAAGAAAGCCTTGTAGCTGTGATTTACCCTTCAATATCTTTCTTACACCTTTCTTTTTTTGAAAAATAGATTACAAAAGTGAAAGATATGATTTACTGAAGGTAAAAAAATGCAGCAGAATCAACCTGTAATATCTAATAGAAAGATGCAATTTTTCTTATCAATACCTTCATGAATGGAAAGTTCTCCTTTTCAGCTTTCCGTCGAATACTCGTTTGCAAAAAACTAACACCCAAGGAAAAGTTATGCAACTTTGAAGAACAGTGCAAAATATGCCCGTGAAAATGACTCATGCCTTTTTCTGACTTGATTTCTGCACAATTTATCAACTTTCTACAAAATGTAATGACTACCTAGATGGTTTTTCGACCCTAGAAATAAAACCCAGAAATATTTTTTTCTGCAAATGAGTGAAAGCTAGAATTTTGAAGCCAAAATGAAAACGGCTCCAGTAAAAATTTAGAAAAAAAAATTACTCTGATTTCTACTGTGTCCTCCAATCTCTGATTTTGGTGAAGTAAAAGTCAATCTTGACTTTCTAAAGCCTTCTGGACACTCTGGAAATGCTGAAAAAGCCTCCAATATTACCAAAAAATTGCAATCACCCAGATCTCACAGGAACACATACATATATAAACCAGATTAAATAGATGTTTATTTTTCCTTTAAACTGTTCTGATTCTCCAGGTCATTCAAGGATGCAGGAGAAGAGCATACTTGGTTTTTTGAGAAAAACTTCAATAGTATATTAGTCTCAAATCTCTCAAAACAAATTCAGAAAAAAAAATGAGCTATACCAGACAAACCTGCTCTGATACCATGTTGGATTCTGCAATAACCGAGACAGGATCTGTTGTCGGTAGTAGATCATATGCACTCCACTCAACAAGTGATTGAAAATCAAAATAGTAGAATGGAGAAGAAATCTGAAAGAGAGAAAATAGAGACAACACTGCAAGAGAATTTTGAGAAGACTCTCGTCACTCTCACAGAACGATCACCGAACTAGCTGAATCAGCTGAACTAGTGAAGGTGAGAGGAGAGTGCTCAATATATAGAAGAATAAGGGAAAATACATCCAAGAGGTGCATTAACTCCTACTACCCATAAAAGGTGGGAGGTTATCACCTACTTGGTAAATGACAAGACGTGGCATAACCTCCTCCTCCAGTGAAGACAAGAGAGAGGTGGCACATAAATCCAAAAGAGGGTGAGAAACTCAACTACCCCATAAACTACTCAGGTAAAAACAAAATAGTGGTTATGAGAGGTGGCACAACAAGCCAAAAGGGGATGTGTAACTCAACTACCCATGTGTGGGAAGAGAGTGACACATGTAGCTGTTGTATTTTGCCACATGTCCTCATATTACCACATCTAATAAACCTAAGCAAGCTTAAATAATATGTGTAGGAAAAAATAAATACCCCAAACATAAGGAAAATAAAAAAAACCTACACTAACAAAAATCAAATTTTGAGACATTATTGATGTAATGTTCCCTTTTTGAAATGAGATTGTAGTAATAATAAATTAAAATATTAAAAAAAAGGTATAAAATATAATATAACTATAAAATATTAAATTAAAGTTTAATTTTATCAAAGGTCAAGGGGCATGTGAAGAATCATGACCATAAAAAGAGACACCAAACAAAGAAAAGGAGCCACAAAACAAGGAGAAGTAGGCACCATATGAAGAATAGATTATTACTCCCTTGGAGCAAGGAACTGCAATTCATTTAACTCGAGGACAAAATCCCTCATGGTAGAAATTAAAGGGCAAAAACCTTTTTATTTTCCTTGCTAAGTTTGAGGACAAAAACCCCAAACTTAGGCAGATTAAGAAATTATTTACCAAAGGCATTTAACTGCTATAGACTAGAAGAAAATTGACAATACTACAGAAAATAATACCTAATATAAGTCTGGGCAGATTTCTCAGTATATGAGACAACACACAGAAATCATATGCCCCACCCTATTCCCAATATAGAACCGCATGAGATAGTACAATACAATTTTCACATATAATTGGTTTTGCAACACAAATACAGTTTCGATCATTTTGCTCCTGAAGACAGATGTGAGCTTATAGTTTTTCATCAAGTTGTAGCACTACCCAGAAAACATCCTAATTGTAAGTCTTGACTTGCACTCATATTTTAATAAGGATAATGACAGTAAGTAGAGATTTCAAAGATAGTGTGAAATTTTTCAAGGACAACAAAGAACCAGAGAAATTATAGAACCATGTTCATATCACTTTTTTTTTAATGCATGGATGACTTAGTGAAATATACAAAAGTTGTCACAAATATAATACTACAAAAGTGCACACAGGGGTCAACATCATATTATTGTATAGGAAAACACATAATTCCTCAAATATGGCATTACTAGAAAGGGGTTGTGTCCCATACCGGGCTGCAAGTTCAGAAAAGTGCTTCCCTGGTTGTCTTTGCCGAAGTGTATGTAGATCTCCTCCAGGGCAAAACTCCATAACTAAACATGAGAATTTGTCAGTTTCAAAATGAGTGTATAGTGTTGGGAGAAATGGATGATCCAATGACTGTAGGATCTCTCTTTCAGTTTGTGCCCTTAGCAACTTTTTTCTACTTGCTAGAGATGCCTTGTCCATCACCTTCATTGCAAAATAACACTTTGTGCCACTTAACTCTGAAAGATACACACTACCTATATCGCCACACCCTAACCTTTTCAACAATCTGAAATGGCTCAGACCTAAAATTCCATCTCGCTTCCTCACAACTAGGATGGCTTCCCATCTTGGATCATTTGCTTTGTGAGGCTTGTTGACGCTAGCAGTTAAGTTACTCCAAGTGCTATCATCACTGAGCCCACTGCTATTACTACCTCTGCTTACACTACTCTTGGCACTTTCAACAGAGTCTCCTATCCCACTGGGCTTAGTACTTTCACTATTCTTTGCTGCACTAAGTTTCTCATCATTGATAATTGATTCACTTATGTTTGCACTGGAACTATTTTTAACACTACTTGCCCCTGTAACAATCCCACTGCCATTGATACTACTTTGAGGACTAAGGCTCCCACTTGGAGGTAAAGAAGAATCCCATATGCAGTCATTCTCAGGTTCACATTTCAATTTGTTATGTTTATGTGCAGCTTCTAATGAGCTTGACAAACTGCATTGTGGAAGCTGAGAAGCTCCTTCAGCCAATTGTGCTGTTCCTGAAGTTGACGGTATGGAAGTGCCAAACAATGTGCTCTCTTTCAATGAACCTCCTTCAAACATATTTGAACCACTAACTTCATGACTAAGACTTCCCAAAGTATCAGCTGCAAAATTCTGAGAAGTGCTTGTTCCATCTGACTGCTGTTTACCAATAACTGCTCCTAATGTTTGAGAAACAACAGCAGCACTTGATATTTGTTTTTTAGTGTCTGCTTCCTCCTCTCCTCTTGAGAATTGCCTGTCAGCAGCAACATTTAATATTTGTTTTTTAGTATCTGCTTCTTCTGCTCCTCTTGATGCTGGTCTGTAAGCAGCTGTTGATGATGAATGCAAATGGCTTGCCCCTCTTAAGGCTTGCTTCAATGTCAGTTTTTCCAATGGACCCGCTTTGGATAGCGGAGAAGGGCCAATGTCTCTTAGAGCTTGTTTCAAGGTCACTCCTTCTGATGCAAACAGCGCCTGAGAAGAACCTGTACCTCTCAATGCTTGCTTCAAGGTTGGTGCCTTTTCTGTGTGAATTTCAGATACTTGAGAAAAAGGGTCTCGTATTGCTGCTTGTTTTGAAATAGTTGAATTAACAATCTGAGAACTATCTGATGCAGTTGATCTTCCAACTCCCTTCAACTGTTTATCATATACAGTGTCTTTTTCTTTTCTTCGGGAATTGTCTAAAGCTGAAGACTGCTTCAAAAGTCCTGTTTCTGCACCTGGCAACTTTCCTTTGCTAGATGAGTTCTTTAAGCTATCTTCTTCTGGTGACTTCTTCAAACCAGTGTCAGAGGCACCAGAAGTTGCCATCAGTCCACGGAAAGATTAACAGGGGCTATTTCCTTACAAGTTCCATTATGTATAGACCATCTCCGTGTACTCATTACCATGCTTTTCATTTCATCCTCTTCCACCATACTCCATCATGAAGACCAGAAACCAAATTGCTTCAACTAGATTTACCTGGAATGCCATAGAAACCTGAACAAATATTACTCACAGTTCCAAAAATGAAGGAACTAGAAAGGGGTATTCTGGGTGAAAGAAAGATAATGAATCCAAGATGCTTCTCACAGAACATCAAAAAGTGAAAGTAAAAATATTCCTTGAAGCTTACATGTAAATTGTCATTCAAAAGAATGTGCATTTGAATTTTAAGCACAAAAATCTCAACCCAATTTACAGCAACTACTAAAAATTCTATAAATAGACTTCAACATTGGAAAGAATTGAAATAACGACCTAAGAGTCGGCATACACATACAAATATTAATGCAAAAAAATATTGATCAATGGCAGCCTGTGGGCACCAAAATTGCAGGAAAGACCTAAAGGCCCACATATGACCACAAAGTGGCACAAACAACAATGCATATAATCCAATGGAGCGGCATAGGGACAAAACATGATATAATGACTTATAAGACAGCCTAGAGGCATAAATAACAAATACAGGCAAATCACTGTTTCAAAAACCAATGGGCAAATATACTTAAAAGAAGACATACAGGTCAGCCAACAGAACAATTGTTACAAACAGGACCTAAAGTCCAGCTGACAGCCACACATACTAAATATAAAGATGCAGAGGTCACCATCATTAACTAGAATAATACCTACACCTTGAGTCACAATCAGAAATACTTTTTTTTTATTTCACATATCAGCCTACGGACAATTGCTACATAAAAGGCCTACATGTCAGTCAGACACAATTACTAGAAATAGGACTGCAGGTACCAATATTGCAAACAAGACATAAGGGTCATCCTATACTGAATATAAGGCCTACACAAAAGCAATTACAACCAAGCCTTCAGGCCTTCTTATTGCTTGTTCATTGAGATAGAGAGGTCACAAAGGTGACAAGTTGATTAGAAAATAGAATCCCAACGTAGAGAATCATGGTATCCTAATGGGGTTGACAAGGAACAAAAGATGATGCTAGTCTACAGATGTGGTTTGGCAGCAGTCACTTTCCACACTAAGCCTTAATGTTTCTATACTTCGAAACATTACTAATCGGCCTGGTTTTGTCTTTATGTTTTATGTTCACACAATTTTTCAGAAAACTTCTTCCACAAATCAGGGTGGCCCACACAATTCGCAAGGAATCACATGTCATGACACTAGCGTCAGAGCACAGGCTGATTCATGAATTGATATTTTAATATTTTATAGTGCGTTATTGCTTAGTGACTGGAATCTTTGAGAGGAAGTTTATTGCAGACAGATGTGTTTGTATAAGACATCTCAATTTGCAGTTGCAGCATTCAAAATCACAGCATTGGAGCATTGAAACTTTTCTTTTGAGGAATTGTTACAACTCAATTGAAAGCATAAAACTGCTGTTTTCTGGGAATTGACATTATAGACTTGGATACCCACAAAAGATCAGTTATGGTTTGAGATCATAATCTGTTCTTGTAGAATACTGATTTACAGAACATAGAGGCATGATTTCAATATCCTTGTATTATATTATTATAATATTTTCATTGTGGAATTCTATACATGCAAGCATAAGGAAGACCATTCAATTTGAGAGAGGACCCCATACAGACATGAAATTGAGCATACGCATTATGATTAAACAACGAGATATATGTTTGAGACAAAACATATACAGGAGGAATTAAATTGTGTATATGAAATCTACCTAAGATAGAATTCATTTAGATCATAAATATGAAATATCCAATAATGGAGTAATGATAGATTCTCAAGGTCATTGATGTGACATTTGGTTGAGGTAGATTATTTAAAAATTAGCCTGCAGAGTCCAGATATGGTTTGTACTTTGTCGTATTGTACACTTAGTGATAAGAAAATAAGGCAAACTGAAGAAAGACAAAAGCAGATGTTGCTCCAAGTTTGAATAATGATAGTGACAAGTAGCTTCCAGAAAGCCTGTATTGACTTTCAGACCAAAAACATTAGTTAACTGACCATGGTTAAACATGGACAGCTGTCTAGATGGTAGCAAGATTATACCTTTACAGAGGTGATGATACCCTGAGCATTGCAAAGGTGTTCAAAGTTTCAAATATATCAGCTCAAGCTGAATAGGACTCTACCTCTTCTATTCATAGGTGTGAGAACAGCCTCGCTGGATCCAACTTCCTGGAGCTTCAGAAGCTGGTAGAAGTTTCAGATCTGGAAGTGAAGACCACAAGAAGCATAACTATAGATTTCGATGCTTTTAGACATTAAAGTGGTCCAAATTTTTGCAGTGTGAATTTGTCTTTGGGGTTTATGGTAGTTACACAAGTTTTCTTGTTAAGGGTGTGTTAAAAGATAACACTAAAGACATTAGTTTTTTATATTACCAACAGTTAATTTTAGAAAGTTCGGGTAGGAAGAGTAATTTATAAAATGTGCTGATCTATAAAATCACAAGTCATTTACAAAAAATTCAAAACCTTTGATTGATAATTCTTACATTAATAATTTATCTTTCTATTTCTCACAGTATTTCTTTCTCTGAGTATAAAAAGTCAAAATATTAAATCCAAATCTAAATATCTAACTACAGATAGCTAAGACAATATATCATGAAAACTTGAATCTATTCATTCTACTCACCCATGCCTCACCAACAACCCCACCTCTACCCCAATTTCTCAATTACAGCCACCATTCAGAAAGGTGTTAGAAAGCTTTCTTCCCAAACCTTGATAGAAGAATACAGTTTTGCATCAATTCAAACACCAATTCCAGACCTGAAACTGTTAAAAGGTGTTTAAACTAGCAATATGTAACCAAATACTCAACTATGTAGATTATCTAAAATCAACACCATAGAAAAAATCATCTACTTGATAATCAAACTAGAACCTGCAAAAACAAACCATGTATGGCATACACAAACAAACAATGGGTCCTTACCAAGAAAATATAAATCAGATAATAATAACAATAAAACCTTGCACCCACCCAACAAGTAACACAATCTTAATCTAATGTTAATAAAGGTAAACATAAGGAACTATTGCATTCATGTGGTATTTCTTCAGAAAGACACACAAAGTTTTGGGGATTTTCACCTGAAGCCTCCTGCCCGTATCATATACCAGTAACCTTCACACAAGGAATTTGGCAAGAACCAATACCACATGCTGCTTTGTAAGCACTTACACCAGCACATATACAAAGAACAATAAATATGAAAAGTCTCTAAATTACAAATCAAGGTTGCTAAATGGGAAGACAGCTAAGACTTTGTTCATTATTTCCTTGGACTACTATGAGCAAGATGCATTGATCAATGTGCATAATAACAAGCTCAAGGGTTAAGAGTTCAAATCTGTAAAAACTATCTAAATTTAAGTTGGCATGCCAGCTTTTGCAGAAGGGTGCAAATGGGCTGAACCTTGTCCGATGATACAGGGGCATATCTGAATACATGTATGCATCCACCTTCATTCATGATAAGCTTGATTCTAATCATGGTAAGATTTTCTAGGAAGCTTCCAGTGAACAGGACCCTACCCATTTTTTGTGCCCACTTGATAATGTAAATTAACTTCCTCTAGAATTATTTCCTTATAAATGTTTATATTTATGCTTCTGTTTTGTCTACTATTACCATAATCTGACGTTATCACTTCTTATAACCATGTACATTGGATGTTACACCCATTATAGGTAATCGCATCCTACTATACTAGAAAACAAACCCTAAAATACATAGTTTAGATAGGATGCTTCCAGAGACCACCACAGAGAGAAGTGTTTACAAGATCTTATAAGAGCATTCAATCTTTTAAGAGTTTAACTTGAAGCGTACTTCAAATCTCTGCTATTAATTTCATGGCAGAGAAAATGCTTCCTTCTCTTTACAAG
>VDFB02325577.1:165343-227454 GCA_007258455.2 Sequoia sempervirens
CTCCAAAAAATCCAAATAGTACTGATATGCCACTTTTGGCGTATGAGTCCTAGTATAGTGGATTTTCTAGTTGTAAGGTCTTCCAAACTTGTCTCTGCCAAATTTCTATTCCTGCCCAGAAACCCTAATATGGGATTAAATCGCCCATCCTAACATATGAGTCCTAGCGTGCACTAAATTCAACATTTTTTAGCATTTTAGATCTTCATTCAAGCTGCTACAAGTTTCTAGGTACCCCTCTATACTTTTCTAGTTTATTATTCTGATTTGCATTCATTTTTAGGCCTTTTAGTGAAGTCTTGCATATCATTAGGTTTCATAATTATATCTTGCATATTACTTGTCTTTCCAAGCCCTAGCTTGGTGGTGAACCCCCTTTTAGTCTCTAATCATACCCTAGGACATCCTTTAGTAGATCTCTCCCTTTCATTCCATCCCTAAATTGAGATCTCTAGGGTTTCCCTGAATATAATAATAGCGAAATAGGAACCCCTCATTGTGCTCCATCTCCTCGAAGGTGGGGCACCCTATTGCCATTATTACATTTTTGTGAACCTTCATTTAGAGCATGATATTTCTGATTTGGAGTGCATTATAATCCTAGATCTAGCTTGCATTAACTTTGCATTAGATTTTACATTAGTTAATTTGCATCTAGGGTTTCTAAATCTTGCATTAGTGAAAGTGCATATAGGTTGCATTTTTATCTCTTGTATCATTGAATTTCATCTGAAATCGACATTTTCACTTAGCCTATACATCATACAAACCAAAAAGCATAACTTTCACTTCTTTGAAAAAACCCTAAATTGGGACTCATACACTCCTCTGGGTGATTTAGTTCCAGAACAAGTGGTTTCTCCTAATTTCTGGGTATTTTGTGGTGATTTTTATTTAGCATTCAAACCTTTGAAAAACCTTGATTAGGAATCATACGCCCTTCTAAGTGATTTAGTCCTGTTTCATATTTTAAATTACATTTTCTAGTATTAATTTTTTGTCTCTGTGTTTTTGTTTGTTGTTGTTAGTTATCTATTTTAGTTTGCAGAGTTTTTGTTTTCTTCATTTTATTACATTTGGATTCATTTGGTTCATTACATACATTGCATAATCTTAGACTTGCATTTATACCTTTTATTCTAAGTTCTTGTATTGCATTTCATCATGGATATATGCTTTGGTAAGTTGTGGATGTCCTTGAAATCCCTTGTTGATGTGTCAAGTTGTGCTTTTAGAAATGAACCTAATGAAATTGAACTTACTCATGCTCACTCAACTCCTAATGCATGTCCTCCTTGTGATGTTGACATCATTGGAGAAGATGATGACAACATGAATAAATTCCTAAACGATTGCCTTAATAAGCTTGAAACTAATGAATCCTTTTATCCATTCATGAAACAACCCACACTCCCTATCATCCCACCACTTGATATTTTTGGTTACCTACATCCTAAAACTGAGATACAAGCTGAGCCTAAGTTCCCTACAATAGGTGAACCTAGTTCCTCTAATCAAGCAAACATTCAACCATTCTATGTTAACAAATTGACCAACACTCCCATCAATCTAGAAGAAACAAATGGAAAAGGCTTCACAATCTTAAGAAAACAAGGATGTGATACAACAAGTGAACATGAAATTCATCAACTCTTAGAGAAAATACCAAGTGAAGATAATAAAGGGTTAGGATTTCAAGATCCTCTTGATATGAGTGTCCTTACTAAAGATCAACCAATGCCTCGTAAAAATGATAAAGATGATAGGATCATCTTGGGTCCTCCTACTCAATATTCAACACAAGAAGTTGGTGAATCTAGCAAGCAATGAAGGCCTTAAAAACTAAAGAAACTAAAATTCCCTTGTCCACCAACTACCATTGAAAGAGCTTTACAAATACTCTTAAACCAAGGACTAATTACTTTACCACCCATAAGAGAAGATCGATCTCCAAATCCTAAGAACAATAAAACATATCATTGTCTATACCATATATTTCTTGGACACAATACCAATGAGTGTTGTGCTTTAAAAAATATATTTAAAAAGTTTGATATCATAAAAATAGTCCCTTAAATCGAGACCCTTTCACTCCATGCCATGTAATTGTTGTAGAATCATTATATTCTCACTATTACATGCTTTAAATTTATTCTAAATCATTTCAAGATGCAAGGAGCTTCCCCCCTCATCACCTACCTTAAATCATTCTTGTCTTCCATGCAGTAGGTGTAAGAATTGGGTAGCCTTGTCCTAGTAACACATTTGTCGTTGTCCCTTTGGCTAGTTATCTGCCTTTTGTATACGACAAGCACGATTGGGATGCAAGGGACCTACTAATAGGTTGACTCACATGTGCCTTACTAATCTTTCCTTTGTTTTATTTTTTATGTTTTGTGTGTGATTACATGTGCGTAATGTGATCCCCCATACTATTTTGTTTGATGTATCTCTCTCTCTCTCTCTCTCTCTCTCTTTGCAACATTCCTCTATTTGTCCCTACATTCTTCTCTATGTCGCAAAATCTTTTCCTTTATCTTTTTCATTTGTCTTATTTTTTCCTTTCAGGGATGATGCAAGGTGTCAAGACATTCATGTCTCTTCCATGTTACCCAAAAGTATTTTTTTTTGTTTACACTCTCTTTGTGTCATTCTTCTTGTTCCATGAGTATTTGTGGAACGATGACAATTTTGAGCTCTCTTAAAAACATTGTAGCAAGAACATACTGACCCTAAATCCATGGATCCTTCATATGTTTGGAATTTTATTTTTGGGGGCAACCCCTTCCTTTTTTTCATGATGTAGCTTTATTTGGAAACATATGACTTGCCATAGGGCTTTCCAAATAAGCTCTCATGTCCTCTTTATTGTTAACATTTATCATTTGTTACTTTAAAGTAATTGCTCACAACATGGTGTTGAGAAATTTCTTTAAAGTGGGGGCATACATTAGCATTATTCTATTGCACTTCATGTTTCATTATGTAGTCGTCTTACTTCATGTGATGCGTCTTTCGCTTTGTGGTGACATTGGGTGTGATGTCCCTCAAGAGCGTGATCTCTCTTAGCATATTATATTCCTCTTAGTGGCTTGATGCGACACATTAAATCCCCAAGTTGTGAGTCTTCTATTCTTTGATTGATCCTCTCTTGGAGACATTAGGAACAATGTTCCCTAAGTTAAGACCTTACATGAACTAAGAATAACTCCTTTGAATGTTTCCCTATGTTGCATTTACAATTTTGGTTATATGGCCACCTTGCATAATACACTTTGCATGCCTGTGGAAGCATCTTGTTCATTCATGAGTATCAAGCATACAAAGCTTTTCTTTCCTCATGAAGCTCAAATTTCATTATTGTGTGGCCCCTTATCAAAATATTAGGAGGTATAGCTTTGGTCTGGTTGTACGGGAAGCTGAACTTAGGCATGACTTTCCCATAGCCACTTTCTTGTGTGTGTGAGTGCATATCGGCCATGTGTGTATGTGTCTCACCTCTTTGAATACTCACCCAATAGACATCTTGAAGTTTCGTTGCCTCAGAGTGAGCATGATTTTTTGGAAAAATAGCTTAGATCTGATCCACAATATGTAGGACAAATAGTCAAAGCTCGATCCATCCCCTTTTTGTTTCTCTTTTCTCTTTGTCTTTGGCAGTGTATGCTTGCGCCTTATTGTTGCTCCTTATATCATTTTTGTGTGTGTTCTTTTGCGCCTATGATGTTTTTTTATAGGATCTTGATCTTGGGGGCTTGATCATCCCTCTTGACCGTTGTCATCTTGTCTAACTAGCATTGGTGCACTTGGACCCCTCTTGATGCAAGTTTGTCTACTTTAGTGTGATTTTGAAGCAAGTTCCTCCTCTCACTAAAGTGAGGGCTAAATGTAATGACATAAAATGTATCCCTCTACATTTTTGCATTTGTTTTGGACCTCTTTGTCAAATTGAGCTTAATGTTGCCTTGATTTATTATTGTAATGTGTTTAACACATTCACATTAGGTCTTGGGCCCTTGTAAACTAAGTGGACCTAATTGTGTCTTATTTAGGGTGTTGTAAAGTGTTGTATTACACTTTCACACTAATCTATGGTTTTATTAATTGATTGGGCTTCTTTATGCCTTAATTGGCTTTATTTTACATCCACAAGCCTTAATTAATGCATCTTTCTAAGGATAATCCTGAAATAAACCAAAATCCAATCATAATTCAGGTGTTTTTAGATTGTATGGCCCATATTTAATGCTCTGGGACTCATACACCACCTTGGGTGTATGGGTCCCACCTAAGTTTTGGGGCCTCGATATGGATTTCACATGAATCTAATCTTTTCTTGAAAAATGTGTCCCATAGCCTAGCCTAATCAGACTCATACTCCACTTTTGTCCTATGAGTCTCGTGTGGCTTAAAATTAAATTAAATTCAAATTCTTGGTGGGATTTTATCCTCCTAGATTTGATGTCATCTTGTAGTGTTGTAATTTTGAGAAATTTTACATAAACAAGTATAAATACAAGGTCTTTTCACATATTTTCTCCTAAGCTTTCAAGTATTCATGCATTATAGAAAATTTGAGTTCACAAGAGCATTCAAGTGTTTACAAGAGCATTCAAGAGTCTTCAAGAGCTGATTATCAAGTGTTTTGGAGCATTATTCAAGTATCAAGCATCATGTCAAAGTCATCATGCATCATGTTTGTTTTTGAGCTAACATTTGTTATGTAGGGTTTTATGATTCACGCAAGCATTCAATTCAAGATCCATATCATTCAAGCAAGAGTCAAGGCCTAAATTCAAGCTATCCATTTCATACATGTTTGCAACACATTGTTTCTAGGGTTTGGTGAGTTGCAACATTGCATATTTGTTCATTCATCATCCTTCATCTTATTTCATTTCATTTCAAGGTTTGATTGCCAAAATGGAGTTTGACCAAGGAAAACCCCTTTCCACTAATAATACAACATTTTCCCCTTTCTTTAGTGTGTGATTTGTAGATCTAGGTTGAAGACATATTAAAGAGCATTATTGGAAAGAAGTTGCCAAAGTTGCAAAGTTGTCCAAGTTGTCACCTTGTTTAGAAGATCATTAAAAAGACACCTATAGAGCAAAATTCAACAATTCAGATCCAAAAATTAGGTTGAGAGGACATAGCAGAGGTTGAAGACCAGATCCAAATCCCGATCCTTCAAAAAAGCAAAGCAGGACTGATACACCACTTCTGGTGTATGAGTCCTAGTACAATGGATTTTCCAATTTTCAAGTGTTCCAAACTTGTCTCTGGCAGATTTCTAACCGTAATATGGGACTAAATCACCCAGCTTGGCGTATGAGTCCTAGTGTGCATTAAATTCAACATTTTTAGCATTTCATATCTTCATTCAAGCTGCTACAGGTTTCCAGGTGACCCTCTATACTTTTATAGTTTATTATTATGATTTGCATTCATTTTTAGGTCATTTAATGATATCTTTCATATCATTAGGTTTCATAATTAGATTTTGCATATTACTTGTCTTTCTAAGCCCTAACTTGGTAGTGAACCCCCTTTTAGTCTCTAATCATACCATAGGACACCCTTTAGCAAATCTCTCCCTTTCATTCCATCCCTAAATTGAGATCTCTAGGGTTTCCTTGAATGTAATAATAGCGAAATAGGAACCCCCCCATTCTGCTCCATTTCCTCAAAGGTGGGGCACCCTATTTTCATCATTACACCTAAAATTTTATTACATATAATTTACATTATTTTTCATTTATAATAGATGAATATGTCAAATCTTAAAGTTCAAAAGGAAATATAATAAATTGTATTTAACCTTATTCAAAATTACTTTTCCATCAATGCCAAATGTCATATTTAGCAATTCATTTGTGAATTCCATATTGTTTGATATGGATGTGTCCTACTCTTGGCCCTATGCATCTTAAGAATCCTTATCCTATAATTGTAGATAGACCATAGGTTTGTTAAAGGTGAGGTGATCATCAAGACATAGAAGCCTTGCCCTCATCACCCTATGTAAAATGCATGTTGTGTTGTAACAAGGTCTATGTGAGGGAGTTGATGGATTGTAAATCCTCTACCTCAACACTCTCCTTCACAACAAAAAGTATCATGATGTGCTAAATGTTCAACCTAGCTAGGAATATCCATGTCCAGTCTTGGGCATGGCGTGCCTCCTCCTTATCCTATGTAGAGTGTTTGCTTCTACCCTGGAAGTCAAGCATATCAAAATAATTTAGAATGTCATCGAGGTAAAACTCATAATAGAGTTTCCTCAAAAAATACTATGGGACCTCATTTTTGTTGAATGAAGGATGGTAAAAAATTGTCCACCATCTCTCCAAAAACTTATCTCTTAATCAGTAGTGTTGACACTAATGCATAAGGAACCTCTTGCAACTTGCATGCATCAGTGTATTGGCTTATGGATCAATAAACAAAGAA
The DNA here is from genome assembly GCA_007258455.2 of Sequoia sempervirens. Lineage (NCBI taxonomy): Eukaryota > Viridiplantae > Streptophyta > Pinopsida > Cupressales > Cupressaceae > Sequoia > Sequoia sempervirens. The sequence goes on from VDFB02325577.1 coordinate 171,797, forward strand.
AAATAAATAAATTTTAATTTTTCTTATATTTCACTTGTTGGTACAATATATTTTTTAGAATAAAATTGTTGTGCTTCCTTCCTCTTATTCAAGAACCTTTTTTTTCCACTCACAAAATATATATGAGAGATGATAGATTCGAATGAGGTGGCAAGGGTTGTTTGATGTGAACAAGTTACATTTAGATTTTTCATCCTATCAACCAATGCTTATAGTTCCCTTTTGTTGTTTTAAATTTTACCTATTAGGATTTCATGTTTTTGAGGAGGGTGTCAAAGAATAGATGGATGAGTTTGTTGAGGATTTGGTTGTCATTTCTCTTCACTAGGGTTTTCATCAATTAGTGAATTAGGATTTGAAGGATTTTATATTGCAAGTATGATTAGTTGATGCTATTGATGTCAAAAAATATATGTTGTTGCACTGATGAGTTTGTGGTGATTCTTTGATTAGTTGCATTATGTTGTCATTAGTAAGTGTTACTAGTGTCAACCTCTAGTGTTGCTTTAATAAGATTATGCTCTTCGTTGATCATGAAGCAAAAGAACCAAGCTGTGGATCTACGTTGGTCGATCACATGCAACTTCACTCAACAGATGATCAAAGATCAAAATAGCAGAATGAAGAGAAATCTGAAATGAGAAAAAATAGAGACAAGGCAAGAGAAATTGTAGAATACTCTCAATACTCCCACGAAACAATCACCAAACTAATCAACTAGTCAATAGTGAGAGGAGAGTGCCTGGGCTATATATAGAAAAATAAGGGAGTAAATACATCCAAGAGGTGCATTAACTCCTACTACCCATAAAAGGTGGGAGGTTATCACCTACTTGGTAAATGACAAGACATGTGGCATAACCTCCTCAAGTGAAGACAAGAGAGAGGTGGCACATAAATCCAAAAGAGGGTGAGAAACCCAACTACCCCATAAACTACTCAGGTAAAAACAAAATAGTGGTTATGAGAGGTGGCACAACAAGCCAAAAGAGGATGTGTAACTCAACTACCCATGTGTGGGGAGAGAGTGACACATGTAGCTGATGTATTTCGCCACGTGTCCTCATATTAACCACACCTAATAAACCTAAGCAAGCTTAAATAATATGTGTAGGAAAAAATAAATACCCCAAGCATAAGGAAAATAAAAAACCTACACTAACACCCCCCCTTAAGTGTAGCTTAGGTGGGTGAAAAGATGGGTCCCGGCAAATGAGGCCATGTTAGGTACCCATGTACATAGAGATCCCCCCCAAAAGAAGAAGCCCCCCCAATCAAAGGAATAGCCCCCCCCTAAATAGAGAGAGAAAATACCCCCCAAAATAGAGAGTACAAAGAAGGACTAAGAAGCCCCTCCTGAAGTAGACACTTGTCGCACCCCTAACAAAGCTCGCAAATGAAGGAACTTGCTCTTTGTGAAGGGTTTGGTGAAGATGTCTGCAGTCTGCTCTGATGTAGAACAATACTTAAGATCAATGATGCCTTCTTGAATCAAGTCCCTAATGTAGTGCATATGTATCTCAATGTGTTTTGTCCTCTGGTGATGAACTGGATTCCTTGAGATTTGTATAGCACTCTGATTATCACAAAAGATGACTGTAGGCTTTCTGAATGGAATGCCAAACTCAGTGAGAATATTCTGAAGCCAAATAGCCTCAGTGGTGGCATTAACTGCCCCTCTATACTCAGCCTCTGTTGATGAAAGAGAAATTGCAGACTGCTTCTTACTCGACCAGCAAATTGGACCTGAACCAAGAGAGAAGCAATACCCAGAAGTAGACTTACGATCTTGAGAATCGCCTACCCAATCTGAATCTGTATGTCCCACCAAGTCAATATCCACACCCGCTGCATAGTGAATCCCATAGCTATGAGTACCCTTAATGTAGTGAAGGATCCGTTTAGCTGCCTTCCAATGCAACTCATGTGGCTCCTGCATGAATCTTGAGACCATGCCCACAGCATATGAAATGTCAGGTCTCGTATGAGTCAAGTAGATGAGACTCCCAACAAGCTGTCGGTATAAAGTGCCATCAACCAAAGGTGAAGAACACTTAGCCTCAAGTTTGACCCCAGACAAAAATGGAGTCGATGTAGGCTTACAATCAGCCATGCGAAATCGGGAGAGCATGTCAAGTGCATACTTGGGTTGTCCAAGGAAGATACCTGAAGATGACTGAGTGATCTCAATCCCCAAGAAATAATGCAAGAGACCCAAGTCTGACATCAAAAATCTATCATTTAGAGCAGTTTTCACCGCCTTGATGATGGATGAGTGACCCCCGGCGATCAACAAGTCATCAACATATAGAACCAAAAAAGTGAAAGTGTCATCCTGCTGTAGAATGTAGATGTTCGAATCAGAATGGCATCGAGTGAACCCAACTGTCAGAAGAAAGGAGTCCATCTTGGCATACCAAGCTCGAGGGGCTTGTTTAAGGCCATAGAGAGACTTTCGAAGATGACACACAAGTGAAGGATCCTGGATGAACCCCTGTGGCTGCTCCATGTAGATTTCCTCCTGAAGGTCACCATGAAGAAAGGCACTCTTCACATCCATCTGATGAACTTCCCAATGATGGGCTGCAGCTATAGCAAGGACAAGTCGGATGGAATTCATCTTAGCAACTGGTGCAAAAGTCTCAGAGTAGTCAATCCCGGGAACTTGGGAGAATCCTTTTGCAACCAAGCGAGCCTTATACTTATCAACTGACCCATCTGCTGCAAATTTTGTTCGATAGATCCACTTGCATCGAACGATTTTCCTTCCTTTAGGAAGAGGGACTAAATCCCATGTGTGATTCCTCTCTAAGGAATTGAACTCTTCCTGCATTGCAGCATCCCACTCGGGAATACCTGAAGCTTCTCGAAAAGACTGTGGATCAGAAGCTGAAGCAACGAAGAGATGAGGAGCCTCTTGAAACTATGACCTAGTTCTTCTAGTATCTGATGGATCACCAACCCAATCACTTGCTGATTCCAATGTCTGACGAGCCCACAAAGGTGCTAGAGATGGAGAGTCTGGAGGAGAATCATCACCCTCTGAATGATGACTAGGAGAAGAATGTGAATCTACATCATCATTGTCATCATCTGAAGTGGAGGAAGAAGAGTCCTCATCAAGATTAGGAGGATTAAGATCCTCTGAAGAACTATCATCATGATGCATAGGTTCCAATCTGATAGTGGATGGAGAAGTGGTAAGAGAAGAACTTGAAGGGCTCTCCTCAAAATGAACACTCCTCTCAATGAACAACTCATGAGTGGTAGGATGGAGAATCCTATAGCCTTTGACATCATCTGGATACCCAAAAAATATGCAAGGCTTGCTCTGCGGATCCATGGCCTTGCATTTCTCTATTGGAATGTGGGCCCATGCAAGAGAGCCAAACACTCTAAAGTGCTTAACTATGGGTTTCCGAGCAGTCCAAGCTTGAAAAGGAGTTACCCCCTTTACAACTTTGTGAGGAACTCTGTTCTGGATGTAACATGCACAGTTGATGGCCTCTGCCCAGTATTGAGGTGCCAAAGATTTGGAGTGTATCATACAATTAGCCATCTCTTTTAAGGACCTATTCTTGCATTCTACAACACCATTCTGCTGAGGACTGTATGGAACTGTGTGCTGCATGTTGATACCTTCTGAAGCACAAAACTGTTCAAATTGATGATTAACATATTCACCCCCATTATCTGTACGCATAATCTTGATGAACTTCCCAGACTATTTCTCTACAAAAGATTTGAAATTTTGAAAATTCTCAAAGATCTCAAACTTGTGTTTGAGAAAGTAAACCCAAGTGTATCTAGAAAAGTCATCAATAAATGTCAAGACATATCTAGCCCTGATAAAAGATGGTTGTGGAAATGGTCCTACCAAGTCACTATGTACCAACTCCAATAGCTGAGTAGCCCTCCATGCTTTTCCTTTATCAAATTTCTCCTTAGAATGCTTACCAAGAATGCATCCTTGGCAAACACCATCAGAAAATTGAATAGAAGGCAACCCTGTAACCATATCCTGCTGACTGAGTTGCTGCAAGTAACATTAGTTCAAGTGGCCAAACTGTTGATGCCACAAACAACTCAACTCATTTGCATGAGTGAGTAAGGCTGTCAAAGGAGAGACCGGAACAAAGTGAGAAAACTGATATAGTCTAGACTGATGATCTGCTTTTCCCATAGCAACTGTAGACCCATTATGTATTTCACTGATTACCATTGTATTTGGAGTGAACTCAACTCGTTTGCCAGTACCAGTGTGAGTGATCTTATAAACAGATAGGAGATTAGTTGACAAAGATGGAACACAAAGAACATCCTCAAATGTCCCTTCACCCACATCAACAGACCCTTTCCCATGCACTTCAACAGGAGTGTCATCACCCATTAATATGGTAGGCATAGAACATGGCTCCAAAGAGGTAAAATTATCCTTTGATGAGGCCATGTGGTGCGAAGCACCCGAGTCAATGATCCAAGACTCTGGTTGTGAAACAAAAGCAACTAGGGCCTTACCTTTTCCTTTCCCCTTACTTTTGTCTGTGTCCTTAGAAGACCCTTTTGATGAACTTTGTTTAACTGAATCAGGCACCTTGATATTGTTCTTTTCTAGAAGATGAGAAAGGTGATCAATTTGCTTCTTTAAACACTTATGTTCATCATGACCAGGCCTCTTACAGTAAGAACACTTGACCTTCTCCTTCTTAGGTTGATCACCTTTCGATGAAGAGGTCTGATTATCTACTTTTGAAGTAGTAGATTTTTGATCTTTCTTCTTCTCTCCTTGGTTCTTTTGTTTCTTATCTTGCTTACTAGGCCCTTTTTGTTCTTTTGTGCCTTGATTGACAACTAAGGCATGTGACTTAGAGGGCTTAATTGTACCCATTAGAACCAATTTGTCTTGCTCCCTAGTGAGCTCTGCAGCAAATTCATCTAGAGAAGGCATTTTATAGGTTGAACCTAGGGCACATTTTGTAGCATAGAATGTAGAAACAAATACAGAATAGTTAGGACCAAGCTTAGAAAGAATACTCAAGATCAGTTGCTTATCGTCTTTCTTGATTCCACACTGTTCCAACCGCAATCTAATGGCCTTCAATTTTGTGAAGAAGTCTTGTATAGTGTCAAAACTACTAGGACTTAACCCTATGAGTTCATTCTCTAACTAATGACCTCTTAACTCATCCTGCTTACCAAAGAGGCTTTCCAATTTAGTCCACACTTCATTTGGTGTAGTGGCAGATTCAATGTGAAAAAGAAGATCGGGAGAGACTGACATGCATAGAGTACCAAAGGCTTCATCACATTTGTTGAACCATTTAATCTTTTCTGCATCATCTTTTGGTTCAGTTTCAAGTCCCATTGTAACACAATGATATCCATGTCTTTTCAGATGTATTATCATCTTAGATTTCCATTCAAAATAGTTATATGGAGTTAAAACTGGAAGTGTAGATGCATCCATGAGAGCAGAAAAGAAGATTGCAAAGAAGAAAGAAAAGTGTGAAGAAAGAAGACACACGAGACACCCCCCCTTTCCACTAGTATCAAAAATCACCCCCCCAAATATTACAATGTTGGCACTTTATGATTAGTGCTTTTACAAGGCTTTTCCAGATTACAAAGCTTATAAGGCTCTTTATAGCCAAAATTACAATATATGATACAAATTAATTTTGAAATCAAATCTGAAAAAGAAAGCCTTGTAGCTGTGATTTACCCTTCAATATCTTTCTTACACCTATTTCTTTTTGAAAAATAGATTACAAAAGTGAAAGATATGATTTACTGAAGGTAAAAAAATGCAGCAGATTCAACCTGTAATATCTGATAGAAAGATGCAATTTTTCTTATCAATACCTTCATGAATGGAAAGTTCTCCTTTTCAGCTTTCCGTTGAATACTCGTTTGCAAAAAACTGACACCCGAGGCAAAAGTTATGCAACTTTGAAGAACAGTGCAAAATCTGCCCGTGAAAACGACTCATGCCTTTTTCTGACTTGATTTCTGCACAATTTATCAACTTTCTGCAAAATGTAACGACTACCCAGATGGTTTTTCGACCCTAGAAATAAAACCCAGAAATATTTTTTTCTGCAAATGAGTGAAAGCTGGAATTTTGAAGCCAAAATGAAAACGGCTCCAGTAAAAATTTAGAAAAAAAATTTACTCTGATTTTTACTGTGTCCTCCAATCTCTGATTTTGGTGAAGTAAAAGTCAATCTTGACTTTCTAAAGCCTTCTGGACACTCTGGAAATGCTGAAAAAGCCTCCAATATTACCAAAAAACTGCAATCACCCAGATCTCACAGGAACACATACATATATAAACCAGATTAAATAGATGTTTATTTTTCCTTTAAACTGTTCTGATTCTCCAGGTCATTCAAGGATGCAGGAGAAGAGCATACTTAGTTTTTTTGAGAAAAACTTCAATAGTATATTAGTCTCAAATCTCTCAAAACAAATTCAGAAAAAAAAAAGAGCTATACCAGACAAACCCGCTCTGATCCCATGTTGGATTCTGCAATAACCGAGACAGGATCTGTTGTCGGTAGTAGATCATATGCACTCCACTCAACAAGTGATTGAAAATCAAAATAGTAGAATGGAGAAGAAATCTGAAAGAGAGAAAATAGAGACAACACTGCAAGAGAATTTTGAGAAGACTCTCGTCACTCTCACAGAACGATCACCGAACTAGCTGAATCACTGAACTAGTGAAGGTGAGAGGAGAGTGCTCAATATATAGAAGAATAAGGGCAAATACATCCAAGAGGTGCATTAACTCCTACTACCCATAAAAGGTGGGAGGTTATCACCTACTTGGTAAATGACAAGACATGTGGCATAACCTCCTCAAGTGAAGACAGGAGAGAGGTGGCACATAAATCCAAAAGAGGGTGAGAAACCCAACTACCCCATAAACTACTCAGGTAAAAACAAAATAGTGGTTATGAGAGGTGGCACAACAAGCCAAAAGGGGATGTGTAACTCAACTACCCATGTGTGGGGAGAGAGTGACACATGTAGCTGTTGTATTTTGCCACATGTCCTCATATTACCACATCTAATAAACCTAAGCAAGCTTAAATAATATGTGTAGGAAAAAATAAATACCCCAAACATAAGGAAAATAAAAAAAACCTACACTAACAAAAATCAAATTTTGAGACATTATTGATGTAATGTTCCCTTTTTGAAATGAGATTGTAGTAATAATAAATTAAAATATTAAAAAAAAGGTATAAAATATAATATAACTATAAAATATTAAATTAAAGTTTAATTTTATCAAAGGTCAAGGGGCATGTGAAGAATCATGACCATAAAAAGAGACACCAAACAAAGAAAAGGAGCCACAAAACAAGGAGAAGTAGGCACCATATGAAGAATAGATTATTACTCCCTTGGAGCAAGGAACTGCAATTCATTTAACTCGAGGACAAAATCCCTCATGGTAGAAATTAAAGGGCAAAAACCTTTTTATTTTCCTTGCTAAGTTTGAGGACAAAAACCCCAAACTTAGGCAGATTAAGAAATTATTTACCAAAGGCATTTAACTGCTATAGACTAGAAGAAAATTGACAATACTACAGAAAATAATACCTAATATAAGTCTGGGCAGATTTCTCAGTATATGAGACAACACACAGAAATCATATGCCCCACCCTATTCCCAATATAGAACCGCATGAGATAGTACAATACAATTTTCACATATAATTGGTTTTGCAACACAAATACAGTTTCGATCATTTTGCTCCTGAAGACAGATGTGAGCTTATAGTTTTTCATCAAGTTGTAGCACTACCCAGAAAACATCCTAATTGTAAGTCTTGACTTGCACTCATATTTTAATAAGGATAATGACAGTAAGTAGAGATTTCAAAGATAGTGTGAAATTTTTCAAGGACAACAAAGAACCAGAGAAATTATAGAACCATGTTCATATCACTTTTTTTTTAATGCATGGATGACTTAGTGAAATATACAAAAGTTGTCACAAATATAATACTACAAAAGTGCACACAGGGGTCAACATCATATTATTGTATAGGAAAACACATAATTCCTCAAATATGGCATTACTAGAAAGGGGTTGTGTCCCATACCGGGCTGCAAGTTCAGAAAAGTGCTTCCCTGGTTGTCTTTGCCGAAGTGTATGTAGATCTCCTCCAGGGCAAAACTCCATAACTAAACATGAGAATTTGTCAGTTTCAAAATGAGTGTATAGTGTTGGGAGAAATGGATGATCCAATGACTGTAGGATCTCTCTTTCAGTTTGTGCCCTTAGCAACTTTTTTCTACTTGCTAGAGATGCCTTGTCCATCACCTTCATTGCAAAATAACACTTTGTGCCACTTAACTCTGAAAGATACACACTACCTATATCGCCACACCCTAACCTTTTCAACAATCTGAAATGGCTCAGACCTAAAATTCCATCTCGCTTCCTCACAACTAGGATGGCTTCCCATCTTGGATCATTTGCTTTGTGAGGCTTGTTGACACTAGCAGTCAAGTTACTCCAAGTGCTATCATCACTGAGCCCACTGCTATTACTACCTCTGCTTACACTACTCTTGGCACTTTCAACAGAGTCTCCTATCCCACTGGGCTTAGTACTTTCACTATTCTTTGCTGCACTAAGTTTCTCATCATTGATAATTGATTCACTTATGTTTGCACTGGAACTATTTTTAACACTACTTGCCCCTGTAACAATCCCACTGCCATTGATACTACTTTGAGGACTAAGGCTCCCACTTGGAGGTAAAGAAGAATCCCATATGCAGTCATTCTCAGGTTCACATTTCAATTTGTTATGTTTATGTGCAGCTTCTAATGAGCTTGACAAACTGCATTGTGGAAGCTGAGAAGCTCCTTCAGCCAATTGTGCTGTTCCTGAAGTTGACGGTATGGAAGTGCCAAACAATGTGCTCTCTTTCAATGAACCTCCTTCAAACATATTTGAACCACTAACTTCATGACTAAGACTTCCCAAAGTATCAGCTGCAAAATTCTGAGAAGTGCTTGTTCCATCTGACTGCTGTTTACCAATAACTGCTCCTAATGTTTGAGAAACAACAGCAGCACTTGATATTTGTTTTTTAGTGTCTGCTTCCTCCTCTCCTCTTGAGAATTGCCTGTCAGCAGCAACATTTAATATTTGTTTTTTAGTATCTGCTTCTTCTGCTCCTCTTGATGCTGGTCTGTAAGCAGCTGTTGATGATGAATGCAAATGGCTTGCCCCTCTTAAGGCTTGCTTCAATGTCAGTTTTTCCAATGGACCCGCTTTGGATAGCGGAGAAGGGCCAATGTCTCTTAGAGCTTGTTTCAAGGTCACTCCTTCTGATGCAAACAGCGCCTGAGAAGAACCTGTACCTCTCAATGCTTGCTTCAAGGTTGGTGCCTTTTCTGTGTGAATTTCAGATACTTGAGAAAAAGGGTCTCGTATTGCTGCTTGTTTTGAAATAGTTGAATTAACAATCTGAGAACTATCTGATGCAGTTGATCTTCCAACTCCCTTCAACTGTTTATCATATACAGTGTCTTTTTCTTTTCTTCGGGAATTGTCTAAAGCTGAAGACTGCTTCAAAAGTCCTGTTTCTGCACCTGGCAACTTTCCTTTGCTAGATGAGTTCTTTAAGCTATCTTCTTCTGGTGACTTCTTCAAACCAGTGTCAGAGGCACCAGAAGTTGCCATCAGTCCACGGAAAGATTAACAGGGGCTATTTCCTTACAAGTTCCATTATGTATAGACCATCTCCGTGTACTCATTACCATGCTTTTCATTTCATCCTCTTCCACCATACTCCATCATGAAGACCAGAAACCAAATTGCTTCAACTAGATTTACCTGGAATGCCATAGAAACCTGAACAAATATTACTCACAGTTCCAAAAATGAAGGAACTAGAAAGGGGTATTCTGGGTGAAAGAAAGATAATGAATCCAAGATGCTTCTCACAGAACATCAAAAAGTGAAAGTAAAAATATTCCTTGAAGCTTACATGTAAATTGTCATTCAAAAGAATGTGCATTTGAATTTTAAGCACAAAAATCTCAACCCAATTTACAGCAACTACTAAAAATTCTATAAATAGACTTCAACATTGGAAAGAATTGAAATAACGACCTAAGAGTCGGCATACACATACAAATATTAATGCAAAAAAATATTGATCAATGGCAGCCTGTGGGCACCAAAATTGCAGGAAAGACCTAAAGGCCCACATATGACCACAAAGTGGCACAAACAACAATGCATATAATCCAATGGAGCGGCATAGGGACAAAACATGATATAATGACTTATAAGACAGCCTAGAGGCATAAATAACAAATACAGGCAAATCACTGTTTCAAAAACCAATGGGCAAATATACTTAAAAGAAGACATACAGGTCAGCCAACAGAACAATTGTTACAAACAGGACCTAAAGTCCAGCTGACAGCCACACATACTAAATATAAAGATGCAGAGGTCACCATCATTAACTAGAATAATACCTACACCTTGAGTCACAATCAGAAATACTTTTTTTTTATTTCACATATCAGCCTACGGACAATTGCTACATAAAAGGCCTACATGTCAGTCAGACACAATTACTAGAAATAGGACTGCAGGTACCAATATTGCAAACAAGACATAAGGGTCATCCTATACTGAATATAAGGCCTACACAAAAGCAATTACAACCAAGCCTTCAGGCCTTCTTATTGCTTGTTCATTGAGATAGAGAGGTCACAAAGGTGACAAGTTGATTAGAAAATAGAATCCCAACGTAGAGAATCATGGTATCCTAATGGGGTTGACAAGGAACAAAAGATGATGCTAGTCTACAGATGTGGTTTGGCAGCAGTCACTTTCCACACTAAGCCTTAATGTTTCTATACTTCGAAACATTACTAATCGGCCTGGTTTTGTCTTTATGTTTTATGTTCACACAATTTTTCAGAAAACTTCTTCCACAAATCAGGGTGGCCCACACAATTCGCAAGGAATCACATGTCATGACACTAGCGTCAGAGCACAGGCTGATTCATGAATTGATATTTTAATATTTTATAGTGCGTTATTGCTTAGTGACTGGAATCTTTGAGAGGAAGTTTATTGCAGACAGATGTGTTTGTATAAGACATCTCAATTTGCAGTTGCAGCATTCAAAATCACAGCATTGGAGCATTGAAACTTTTCTTTTGAGGAATTGTTACAACTCAATTGAAAGCATAAAACTGCTGTTTTCTGGGAATTGACATTATAGACTTGGATACCCACAAAAGATCAGTTATGGTTTGAGATCATAATCTGTTCTTGTAGAATACTGATTTACAGAACATAGAGGCATGATTTCAATATCCTTGTATTATATTATTATAATATTTTCATTGTGGAATTCTATACATGCAAGCATAAGGAAGACCATTCAATTTGAGAGAGGACCCCATACAGACATGAAATTGAGCATACGCATTATGATTAAACAACGAGATATATGTTTGAGACAAAACATATACAGGAGGAATTAAATTGTGTATATGAAATCTACCTAAGATAGAATTCATTTAGATCATAAATATGAAATATCCAATAATGGAGTAATGATAGATTCTCAAGGTCATTGATGTGACATTTGGTTGAGGTAGATTATTTAAAAATTAGCCTGCAGAGTCCAGATATGGTTTGTACTTTGTCGTATTGTACACTTAGTGATAAGAAAATAAGGCAAACTGAAGAAAGACAAAAGCAGATGTTGCTCCAAGTTTGAATAATGATAGTGACAAGTAGCTTCCAGAAAGCCTGTATTGACTTTCAGACCAAAAACATTAGTTAACTGACCATGGTTAAACATGGACAGCTGTCTAGATGGTAGCAAGATTATACCTTTACAGAGGTGATGATACCCTGAGCATTGCAAAGGTGTTCAAAGTTTCAAATATATCAGCTCAAGCTGAATAGGACTCTACCTCTTCTATTCATAGGTGTGAGAACAGCCTCGCTGGATCCAACTTCCTGGAGCTTCAGAAGCTGGTAGAAGTTTCAGATCTGGAAGTGAAGACCACAAGAAGCATAACTATAGATTTCGATGCTTTTAGACATTAAAGTGGTCCAAATTTTTGCAGTGTGAATTTGTCTTTGGGGTTTATGGTAGTTACACAAGTTTTCTTGTTAAGGGTGTGTTAAAAGATAACACTAAAGACATTAGTTTTTTATATTACCAACAGTTAATTTTAGAAAGTTCGGGTAGGAAGAGTAATTTATAAAATGTGCTGATCTATAAAATCACAAGTCATTTACAAAAAATTCAAAACCTTTGATTGATAATTCTTACATTAATAATTTATCTTTCTATTTCTCACAGTATTTCTTTCTCTGAGTATAAAAAGTCAAAATATTAAATCCAAATCTAAATATCTAACTACAGATAGCTAAGACAATATATCATGAAAACTTGAATCTATTCATTCTACTCACCCATGCCTCACCAACAACCCCACCTCTACCCCAATTTCTCAATTACAGCCACCATTCAGAAAGGTGTTAGAAAGCTTTCTTCCCAAACCTTGATAGAAGAATACAGTTTTGCATCAATTCAAACACCAATTCCAGACCTGAAACTGTTAAAAGGTGTTTAAACTAGCAATATGTAACCAAATACTCAACTATGTAGATTATCTAAAATCAACACCATAGAAAAAATCATCTACTTGATAATCAAACTAGAACCTGCAAAAACAAACCATGTATGGCATACACAAACAAACAATGGGTCCTTACCAAGAAAATATAAATCAGATAATAATAACAATAAAACCTTGCACCCACCCAACAAGTAACACAATCTTAATCTAATGTTAATAAAGGTAAACATAAGGAACTATTGCATTCATGTGGTATTTCTTCAGAAAGACACACAAAGTTTTGGGGATTTTCACCTGAAGCCTCCTGCCCGTATCATATACCAGTAACCTTCACACAAGGAATTTGGCAAGAACCAATACCACATGCTGCTTTGTAAGCACTTACACCAGCACATATACAAAGAACAATAAATATGAAAAGTCTCTAAATTACAAATCAAGGTTGCTAAATGGGAAGACAGCTAAGACTTTGTTCATTATTTCCTTGGACTACTATGAGCAAGATGCATTGATCAATGTGCATAATAACAAGCTCAAGGGTTAAGAGTTCAAATCTGTAAAAACTATCTAAATTTAAGTTGGCATGCCAGCTTTTGCAGAAGGGTGCAAATGGGCTGAACCTTGTCCGATGATACAGGGGCATATCTGAATACATGTATGCATCCACCTTCATTCATGATAAGCTTGATTCTAATCATGGTAAGATTTTCTAGGAAGCTTCCAGTGAACAGGACCCTACCCATTTTTTGTGCCCACTTGATAATGTAAATTAACTTCCTCTAGAATTATTTCCTTATAAATGTTTATATTTATGCTTCTGTTTTGTCTACTATTACCATAATCTGACGTTATCACTTCTTATAACCATGTACATTGGATGTTACACCCATTATAGGTAATCGCATCCTACTATACTAGAAAACAAACCCTAAAATACATAGTTTAGATAGGATGCTTCCAGAGACCACCACAGAGAGAAGTGTTTACAAGATCTTATAAGAGCATTCAATCTTTTAAGAGTTTAACTTGAAGCGTACTTCAAATCTCTGCTATTAATTTCATGGCAGAGAAAATGCTTCCTTCTCTTTACAAGAGAAACAACTGTTGACAATGTTACGAGAATCTCCACATGTTTAATACAGCAGGGCATTGGCTGAAGCAGAATTTTGAAGTTACATTTTAAGGGCAGTATAGATATTGACTAGCTGTGGCCCATACACAGCCAGGTACAGAAAAGGCATGCACCAAATCCCTAGGAGTGAAGGATGATCTCGACCTTCTCTGAAAATGGAAACCATCAAAAGGGGCACATTCCACTCTTGGAAGTTTGCCATAAAACCAGATAACATGGCAGATACTGATTGCTTTCACCTCACTCTTCTGAACTAATAAGATTTGAGTGTCATCTTCTTTTATAAATAAATTTTTTTTTTTGTACAAGAGGATACTTAACCCCAATTGTACAAGTAACACTAAATCTATGCATCACTGGGATGAGAACAAACCTGCCAGGGATCAAACCAGCGCCATCATGGCCATAAATCTTCCCACTTAATGTTAGATATATCCCTGATGACAATTTTAGCTGTCATCTTAAGAGATTGAAATTTTTTATATTTTCAATGATCCTTTATGAGGAAAGATGGAATCTCCCTAGGTTCAAAAGACCTTCAAGTCTCACGTGACCATACGCACAGGGAAAAGGTTCACTTAAGTTTCAATCACTGTGAAACAAAATTTGTACTTCGAAAACCCCAATATTGTCCATTGAGGCTGGTCTAGTGCTCAGGTCAACCAGAATGAGTCAGGTCGAATCCTATGCTCACTGTAGGCGTGTAGCTGTTATACCCTAGTTTGATGTGAGATGTGCGTGTGTCTGGGTCTGTGTACGCGCAGAGCTAAGTAAGCACAGTCGTAAGTATTCAGAGAAGTCTACCTAGCAAGATGAAAATAAAAATTTCCAAAACCCAAATACACGTTGGACATATCTTCATCGAAATGAGTCAAGTAACCGATCTGAAGCAACATATCAGGCTCCTTCCCTGTATTACAGATTTCACAGTTTGCATTCTACTTGGAGCACTACCGTTGTCATCAATAAAAACAATATCATTACTTTTCTTAGAATTCTTGTGGGGGCTCTGGGCATTAAATACATCCCAGGAAAAAATGTTTTGATCTCATACAAACTGTTAAATTAGTCTTAGTTGTAATCTGGGCCCACACTGTTGGTGGAGATATTCTAAGGTACAGCGTTACTGAACCAACCCCCAACAGAATCCTGCTCATGTTGCCTACAAAACCCACTTAAGATTTATTGTACTGAACTCTGATATATTTAGCAAATGACATCAAAAAGGACCACGACTGAGAAACAGAACACATTGTAAGCTGAAGCCCATCTAACCATACCCTTAAAACCAGAGAGACCCAATGGCTAAAAATGCAGAGCTTTGGATTCGATTTACCTGAAAGCTCCTTTAATCTCCCGCTCTGACAATCTGCAATCAATTAACTGAACTCAACAAAGATTAACAGAAATTGTGGAAAAACTATTAAACTTGTGTTTGTGTGTAATGGGATAAAGGGCAAGCCTAACAGTGATTTGATGAATGGATGAAATGAATGAATATATGTCAGCAGCAGAGAAGAGAGATACACAGTACATGTATCTTGCCTGCCATACTATGCTCTGTCACTTTCTCTTTATTTATTTATTTTTGCCACAAAAGAATTTTACTTAATATTATCTTTGCATTAAACTATTACCCACTTTAATTATTTTACAAAGGACAGCCTTAGTCATAACATTCACTGTGCAAAAGATGTCCAAGTGAGTGGGTTGCATGAGAATCGAGTGGAGCTTCGCGCCCATCATAGATATTGTCATCATTATTGTTGAGGGCAAGAAGGATTATATTTTGGTGCACGCTCGAATGGGATATTTGGTTTTAATTTGCCAATTTTAGGAGGTAAAATCTTTCTTGGAATTGAGATGTACAAGGGAAAGTCTGTCCTTGTATTTAATTTTCGGTTTTATATTATTTTCAGTGGGTGTTTAGTGTATTATTTTAGTATATAATTTTAATTTATTTATATTTTTATTAATTAAAATAAGATTATTTTTAAAATAGTATTTTATGTTAAGTGAGGTAGAGATATAGAATTTGACAAAATTATGACAAGTGTCTTAATCTTATAACACGAAACAAGTAACTCATAACTACCTGGGATAAAATAAAGTCTAGATATGACAACTAAGACTTCTAGAAGGAATCTTATAATTGTAAGTAAGTTTAACATTTGAATATGTCCCTTAATTACCTAGTGAGTGAATTAGTTAGGTACAAGATATTTATTCACATCAACATTTTATTTAGAATATTTTTAAATATAATTGTGTTAAGATTTTTAAAATTAATGTTTTGGATCATATTATGTGATTTATAATTAGGAAGAGGAAAAACTTAATAGATTACGGTGTGATGTGAAACATTTATTGTAAAAATATTGATACTATTCTATCCAAAAATATTTTAAGTATTATTATGGATTGAGGAAATATCATGGTTGTTAAATAATATCTTATCTTATATCTTGAATTATAGTTTTAATTTAGGTTTTTCATATCAATTTTTTATATTGTTCACTTAGAATATGTTTAAAAAGACATTAACTTTAGCTGAATTAATCATCCTAGGATCTCATATCTCAATCATGCCTACTATCACAAAGGATCGATTAGCACCCAACCCTTAATATTTTGTATCAATAAATCTCAAATCCCTAGTTCTTGTAGTTGGTCACTCCAACATTCATTGTATCACATTCCATTTCATCAAGTCTCAAGCATTTACCACCATCACAATTGTATCCATATTGATTGCATTTACTAGATGTTGTCTTCCAACTTTATCAACATCATTTAATCAATCAATGGGGCTTGACTAAGGGACAAAGAGGGAACAAATTGATGTATTGCCCCTACCATAACAGGTTCCAACAAAATTCTTCAACACCATCAAGGTTTCTGTTGTGAGTGCAAACATCAAGTGAATCTTTATTGTGGGAATTAAAGATCTAAAACCAAAAGTTAAAAACCACACCATTCAAACCAAAATCATTGATATAGTGGTCAAGATTACAGGTGTAGGATTGAGCCAATTTTTATGGCACAATCGTATTAATATATTCATCTCATAGCCAATTTCAAACTTTGGGTAATAGTTATCTATCGTAGTCTTTTTTATTTCCTCTTCTTTAGCAGCATGTTATGCAATTTACTTTCATTATTTCATTTATATTTTCATATCCAATCCAATATACATTTCTGACTCAACTCTCTTATGTGGGGCAATTTATTTATTATTACTCATTTTTAATTAATTGGTCTAGATGCTAATGTAAGGGTTGATTTATTTTCTTACATAAAATGGTGAACTCAACCCTCAAATTACTTTAGAATATCACCTTGGGCTTTTGACCTCCTTCCTATTTCTATTATTTTTGGTATTTTTTATTGCTTAAATCTTTCATTTTAGATCTGATTGACATTAATTAGGGTTTGGACCAACCTCCCTCCCACCCTTTCTTGTTTATGCTTCATTATTGTATTTTATTATGGATCCCTAGGAGTCTCTATTTTAGGATCCCCTTTTGCACATATATCATGGATTAGGAATTATTTTCACACTTTATTGATTCTTATTCTCTTATCATTGATGATATTACCTCTTTTTTATAACATAGATGATTTTATGTGTTCCATGCATAAGACTGTTGAATGGTTGTCTTATTTTTCTTTCATGGATCTTATACGTATTTTCTTATCCATGTTAGAGGGTTTTCATTCATTTGTCTTTACACCTCATTATAATTATACACCTTGTGAGAAATGATGGTGATATTTTAGCCCTAATCTTTAGTGATGCACCTAAGGATCTTAATTTATATGATGATGTTATACCTAGTGAACATATTTGTTATACATTTAATGATAGCTTTCCTTATTCATATATGAATTATCCTTTATGTGGTTGTGATAAGGTCCTTGAATATAAAAATAATGATAAGATAATGTAGAAGATAGATCATGCACAATATAAGAGATGTATATGGGCTAAGATGCCCTAATATCTAATATATGCAAAAATAGAGTAAACCCTTGAGGTAGGGTAGCATCATACATATGCCTTGAGGAATAATCCACTCCATGCTACATCTCAAAGAGATCCCAAACACAATATCATACTCATCACATATTCTTACAATGATATTCACCTTATTTATATAGACCAACATCATACATACTCCTTAAAGAAGAAGTTGCTCCATGCTACATCTCCAAGAGATACCAAACACAATATCATACTCATCACACATCTTTACAATGATATTCACCTTTTTTATACATACCTCCTATTGGTTGATAGATTGGTTTTTTTAAAGATTGATTTAATTTGACTCCATAATGCCCAAAAATAAAGCCTAATCAACAATCAACAGTTGGAGAGATCACCATTTCATTGGCGATCTTCCTTTAAATTTTAATTGAGGTATGAATCCCTCGTAAGATATAATTTTTAATTTTAATTTTAAAGACTAGAAAGTAGGAAAGACATACTAACACTTGCTTATAGCCATGATGCAAATGCGATTGGATTCAACTTGAAGAACATTAACTGAAACTAAAAAATATGTATATGTCACCAATATCACAACTCAAATATTGGATTACTAGTAATAGATAATAGACTCAATGCAATACAATTTCATCATTTTACTAAAGAATAACGAATGAAACACTCAAGAACATAGCATCCACAAAGAGAAGTAATATTTTAGCACTTATCAAAGCTCAAAGACTCCTTCATAAATACTAAGCATTGCATTCAAATTCATTGCTCAAAGATAAAGAACTTCAAAAAGAAGTAAAATTGTAAAAATTAATCCTTCTTTTAAATCAATTCTCACTCTTGCGTCAAAGTGTAATGAGGATAAAAAATTTAGACCTTTCAAATGTTCACAAAAATCATATTTATAGTTTTTACATCATAATAATTGCTAGGTTCTTGAAAACTGAATCTTTGGGAGAGTTATAACCGCCAATTTTCCAAATGGAATTTTACAAATGATTAATCAATTTCTACCCAACTGAACCAAACAAACATTTATGGTTGTTTTATGAAATTTTATAATTACATTTGCAAATATCGATTTGATTTAGATGAGGGAATTCATCACTACTCTTCATAGGCAAGCCTCATGGCCTCCTACTTGTGTGAATAGTTTTTAACTTCTATTTGTATTTAATGACACACCCACTGGAGATCATACTCATGTCAATTGTTTAAATGAGGATATTTTATCCAATGTCAAAGTTCATATTGCTAACATTACATCACTACTAAGCTTATTTAATTTAAAATAACTTAGCGATGTCCTTACACCATTAATTGATCTCAAGTGAACTTCTTTCATTTTACTCCTTTTTCTATAAATCAAACATAAGCGCCCTCATTCTTCACATACTAACTTTCATTTCAAGATATCGAGCACCTCAAGAAACGCCACCTCTAAGAGTGATTTTTTGATGATTGAAGGTGTGGAATGTAGTTCAGTGAGGAGGCTAGTAGTAGACCAACTCAAGGAGGTTTTCCTGATATGCAATGACATGGAGGAAGGTGTAATCAGGAATAACTAGCCTCCTCACTAAACTACATTTTGTAATAAGGAGACTGAATAATAGGGGACGTTGTTTGTGCACCCTCACTCAATACACAACGCTTGGTGAGGCAAGCTTATCTAGCCTAGGTTGAAGATGCTTTGGGGAATCTTAATGAGTACCCACATGTGGGCCTAGTAGGGGATGTCGTTTGTCTTCTTGTTTTGTAGTGACCTAATCTAGGTTCGGCTATAACACAGGAAAAATATTCTCCTGTGGTAGCACCATCTTTATTCATAACAAAGCAACTTTCTTGACTCTCTTTCATTATCCCCAGCAAAGTGGCCAAAAATTTGTTGGTTGATAGATTGGTCTCTTTGAAGATCGATTTAATTTGACTCCATAATACCCAAAAATAAAGACTAATTAGTAATCAACAACTAAAGACATCACCATTTCATTGGTGATCTTCCTCTAAATTTTAATTGAGGTACAACTCCCTCATAAGATATAATTTTGATTTTTTGATTTTAAAGAAAATGGGTATACTTTTGACCATAAACTAGGAAATTTAGACTAACACTTTCTCATAGCCATGATGAAAACACAATTGGATTCAACTAGTAGAACATTAACTAAAACTGAAAAGATGTATATGTCACCAATATCACAACTCAAAGATTGGATTACTAGTAACAAATAATAGACATGATGCAATATAATTTCATCATTTTACTAAAGAATAATGAATTAATTACTCAAGAACATAGCATCCATAAAGAGAAGTAATATTCTAGCACTTATCAAAGCTTAAAGAGTCCTTCATAAATACTAAACGTTGCATTCAAATTCATTGCTCAAAGTCAAAAAACTTCTTCACTAGTAGAATTTGGCAAATAAATGACTACATGACTAAAAAATTTAGTCACGACAACTAAAAATGACTTAATTCTACTCATTTTTTGCAACACGACTATAAATGACTAAATAACTGACTAATTTGATCACCAGATAAAATCATAGCTATAAATGACTAATTTTTTGCATCAAATTTTTTTTTTGAGAGAAAATCTTCCTAGCCATCAATTTAGGCTTTAGCCAACACTTATGCATACAAAATTATATATATTTTATAAATGCGTAACAAAAATCAAACGATATAATTAAGACCATCATTTTCTTGTAGTTTTTAACTACTGCTTAGTTAGAAGAAATAGTCTGGGAAAACAAACAGAGGTTGAAGGGTTTTGAAGATGGAGATATTGAGCAGTAATCGAAGGGATTTCCTAGTGGAGGAATCTCCTGCCAGCAATGCTTCAAAGTATGGGTCTAGAATGTGGCCAAATCTATCCTTCTATCAGACAACTCCCCACTTGGAAGTATGTCTTGAGGATTTTGAGCTTTTTGTTGTGGATAGTCTTAGAGGTAAGCAAACCATTCTTAATTTTTTTTAAAGTTGGATGTATACGTTATGCCTATTGGGTATTTGAAAAAATTGATGTTGGGTGTTTTCGTGAAGTACTATTTGGCTATTTGAATTTTATGATGTTGATTGTTTTTTTACTGGATATCTGGGTATGTTTCAAAAATGATGCTCGATATTTTTTTATTATTGTTTGGGTATTTCGATGCTAGGTTTTCACTTGAAATGGGTATTTAAAAAAATGGTACTGGATATTTTTTTGCTATCGAGATAATGTTTTTTTTGAGAAACAAATGAAGTCTCAATCTTTTATGGTATTACACACAATTTTCTAAATTTTTATTTAGTTATCATTTTTACCGAGCATTAAAAAAAATTGATGTTTGGTGAACCCTTTGTTATTGACTATCTTGGTATTTAAAAAAAGGACATTGGGCGTTTTCTTTATATGGGTATTTTAAAAAATTGGTATTGGGTATTTTTTTCATTGTCGAGTTAAAATTATTTTGACAAATGGACAATGTCTCAATCTTTCTGGTATCGCAACCTCACTAATCTATTAGAGTTATTGTTTATGTTTCTACAAAGGCCTAGGGTTTGTACCCTAGTTATGCTCTTACCAATGCTTTTGTTAGTATTAAAAAACAACCTTAAATCTTGGGTCAAAAAATTAGCTATCTTGACAGGGTGTGGTATGATTTTGGATTGTATCCAAGAGTGTATGGGAAGCTTGTGTTTGATCATTAAGGTATGTAAACCTGATCACGGAAATGTATCTTATATAGCATGGGTCTTGCTTTAATACTTCCCATAATGGTTATTAGCAGATCACATTATTATAGTTTGTGGTAACCCAAGATTGCATTCAAGTATGTAACAAACTTGGTATGTAGTTTAAGTTGTACACTTTTAAGTAACATTCATAAGGTTTAGAAAATCTTGATCACTCTCTAGAATAGCCCATTAAACATGGGTTGTGCTTGAATGCACTACATAATTGATATAACACAACCAGCCTGCATATCAACCAGAATTATAGGCTCTTTATTGCAACAAGAGGTAATCACTCTTGGATCATGCTATCATTACACCATAACCTATTCAACTTGAGTCAACCTGAATGCACCCAATGGTGATTGAAACCTAATTGTGATTACAATGATTTGTACATGAATTATGCTCATATGAGTGCCTCCATTTCTATCACAACATAGCCACATTAAACTTGGGTCACACGTGAATGCATCATGTATTTGTTATAGCACAACTGTGCCACATGACCAATAGAGTTATGGATCATATAATTACATTCACAAGAATTTGTTCCTCGATTGTTCTCTTATGGTGATTCCATTACTGTTACAGCATAACCCTTTAGACTTATATTGCTCAAATCCTTAAATTGTTTATTTTCTCTTTGGATGGATGACAATTCAATGGCAGGGATTTGTATGTAGGCCATGCTCATATAAGTGCCTTCGTCACCATTACACAATAGTACATTGGAATTTCCTTTCTCGAACCTTTACTTCATTTTTTATTGTTATGGTTTCTTAGTGATTATTCCATTTCCATGTGGCATATTGATAAAAGAAACCAAGCAAAAAATAATTTTATTTTTAGTTAACTCTTGCTAACATACTTTTGGAATAAATGTTTGACTACATTACTTTGAGTGTGAAGAATTTTGTTTTCTACTTATAATACATTCATTGAGAGTTGTAGTAGAAAGCATCTTATGTTGAAACCCATCCTGTAAACTTGCTTTAAACTACATTTAGGAGGCTTCATGGATTTTTTGTTATTTATACAACTTTTGTTTTGATCTAGTAAATGACATCGGGTTCTTTCTGTGATAGGGCAAAAATAAGTGTTAGAAAACGAGTAGCAAACAAAAGAGTGCAAATAACAACTAAAAACACCCTACACCTCAAGATTAGCCTAATGATTAACTTAACTAAGCAAAATGAAAGATTTCACCTTGTTGAGTTGTCCATTGGTTGGCCCTTTGATCTTTGATGTTTGTATGCTCCTTGCATGGCAAGATGCAAGCTATGAGATGAGGTGAGGATGGAAAAATAAGTGGAAATGGATGCAAGAGTGCAAATTTGGCTAAGTATGGCTCAAGAAAAAAATTTGCAAGAGTTTGGCTAGCATGAATGATCTCTCTCCAAATGAGAGAAAAGAGGGGGTATTTATAGAGAGTTTGGAATTCTCTAGGGAAATGGATGGTTGGGATTAAGCCACCAAGATCAAGATGTAGGGCTAAGGTGAGTAGAGAACTCACAAGCCCTCACATCTTGACATGTGGCATGTGAAGTGGCTTGAAAAGGATGATGTGTGCATGAGGTGGAAATAGGGTACATGACATGGAGGTACTACATAGTACCTTGGGATTGGGACAAGATCTCCTCATAAAGGAGGTCCCGATCCCCATGTGGGTGAGAGGACATGTGAGGAATTAAAAATTCCTCAAATATCCACATAGAGATGAGAAAAGGAATTTTAAATTCCAAGGGATGCATTGGGGGATTAAATGTGAATTAAAAATTCACATGGGGAATGGAGTGTCTTCTCCAAAAGGAGAAAGCCTTTAATGAAGTTGACTTATGACACATTCCATAAATGACATGGGGATTAAATTAAGTGATTAAGGTTGTGCAAATATTTGATTAGACTAATTAATGGCAGATTAGAGGCAAGTGGGAGATTAGGAAGAGCTCACATGTGACTTGATGTGACAAGTCAAAGATCACATGGGGAAGAGAAAAATGAATTTAATATTCCTTGGAAGGATAAAAGGAATTGAAAATTTCCTTGAGAGGTTGATTAAACTAGTTAATGAAGGATTAGAGGAGGGTTAGGTGGCTAAGAGAGATTAGAGGCCAACTTGCAAAAGTCATCCTAATCAAGGATTAGGCATGTGCACATCCCTAATTAAGATTAGATAAAAATGATGGAGGATGTGACATATAAGGAATTAAATAAATGTCATATTTATTTAATTCTTTTGATGAAAGGGGGAAGGTATTTAATTATTTAACTAGATACCTTAGGGATTAGAAGAACTTTAGAAGTATTAATTAAATAATAGTGATATTACTTAATTAATGCGGATAAGGGTATGTTTAGATGAAAAGGGATAAATTTGGATAAATTAAGTGTCCAAATTTAGGTGTCTACACTTTCTAAAACTGAAATGATTTATTAATTATGGTTTTATGATGATTAAATGTTTTATTTAGAAGGGGTTAATATGTGGCATTTTTATGTGCAGGAAGAATAGATTGTGATGCAACGTTCAAGTATGGACGGTTTAGGAAAACTCGGATTGCTATTAGTGACATAACTAGGTTGGAGAGTACCTTGAGCCAGTGTGAAACACTTCCAGGTGTTTTCACTTGGAAGTTGAACCTGAATATAGGAATACAAACATTGGTGGATTGAAACATTAGTTTCCACCTGATTACATCTTGGGAGTCCGTCAATTACTCTAGATTCCTAGTTGATTGCTCTAAATATCTGACAGAGAAAGTCTATACATTCTAAAGATAAAATCATAAATCTGTTGGTCCAATTTCAAATCCAATTTGAGGTCCTGAATATTCAACAGAGAAATTTCCTACATTCTAAAGATAAATCATAAATCTTCTTGGTCCAATTTTTGGTCCAATTGTAAGGATTTGTCTTTTTAATTATGCTTTATGATAATTGTCTTGATATAAATTGTTACTTTAGAATTATGGTATTGCTTTTCTTCTAATGTTTTCAACCTTCATTTTAGGGAAGAGCTTTGAAGATGGTTCCTTTAGATGGAGACTAACTTTTTCGCTATAGGTCCTGTCTAGAAACACCAGAAGCTCAGGTACTATCATACTTAGAGAAAAAGTAGGAGTCATGCAATGAGGAGATACTCATTTTTGGAGCTTTGGTTAAAAAATTTAAATGTTTGGTTATGTGCACAGAGAATGTTCATGGAGGAGTGCAAACTTCCTTACAAAGCAATTACCACAACAGAGTTTGAGGTGAATTGTACCTGCTATTTCATGTTGATATGGATATGTTCTAACCTATAGTTAATTGTAACATAATAGATAGGCTGAATAGTTGTTCATATACCATTGTTTCTAATTTAAAATTGTTATACCTTATTCTAGGAGAAAATCACATGGGGGAGTCTATACATAAGACACCGTTATTTCAAATTCAAGATTGTTGGTTCTTTCACAATTGTTTGCTTCATTTATTTGATCTAAGATAGCCTATTGTATAGAAGATGCTCTCAAAATTACAGTAAAATTCTTTATTCTGGGAAGATTGTTCAGAATCTTCCCATCATAACAATGAACAAAAGCGTCAATCATTAACTTGAACTTTGCAAGAGTTTCATCAAATTCTACTTTTCCACTCTCTTTTCCATTCTGGATTTTATTCTCAATTTCATCCATGTAGAACTTCCTCATCCTGTAAATCCTGTTGTAAGCCATAACTTCACTAGGTGTCCAGGATAGCTTCGAGTTTTTACCCAAGAAATAATTGAAAAAATTCGGCCTTACTAGATACAATGTGTTGAAAATCTCTTTGAAGTTATTCTAGAAAAGAGTTCCTAAGAGTATAATGTGCAGTTCTGAATTAACCTTTTTGCATGAATTCCATATCTTTGATTAGCTATTTCGAGCTTGATGACCTTGGAGAGGGTTTCAAGGTTGAGGATGATATAAGTATGAGTTGAATTATTGAAGGAGGATAAGATAGATGCAATATAGATGAGTGTATGAAGTGCATGATACAAGTAGTGTGAAATTGAGCAAAGCAGTGTGAACTTTCACGCGTTGGATTACTGGATGTAGTGAGCAGAAGGTGTCTACAATCATTCAAACAACCTGTGAAGTTGTTGGAGCTATTGTGGTGGAATCCCTATTGCATTGAGATCATGTTCTCTATGTAACATTTCTTCTCTATCTTCTTTTCATTTTGGTAGTGAGCCTTGGCTATGAGCCTTTATGGATAGTGTGTCTTATTCTAGAAGTGAGCCTTTTGTACCAGTTTTTCAATTACTTATATCATGGTTTTTCCCTCATTGGTTTTTCCACATAAATCCAGTGGTCTTGTGTTTGGTGTTGAGTTGTTTAAGTTTTTATTAACTATTTTTCATGTTAAATCTTCATAACAGTTTAAGGTTTTAATGAATGCATGTGGATCTGAATGTTAATGAGGGTTTTGATGTTTTGATAAGATACAACTGATTCACCCCCCTCTTAATTATCTTGTTCATTCAATAAAGACCAATCAAAATTTCATGTTCAAGGAGAGGCTACCAATTTTTCAAGATCCATTTATTAAGTTATGGCAATATTGGACACAAAAAGCTAAAATTTCAACTCCTTAATTACATTGTTTTTTATTAGAGGTAAAATATGGGTTTTGAAGGAGCCCGAAACCCTTTACATAAAAAAGTAGTTGAAATAAAAGAAAACAACATTAAGCCAAAAAATAGTCCAACAACAACGACCCATCAGCAAAAAGTCAGCCAAAAAGGAGGAACCCACCAACAACACTACATGCTTTTTAGAATATCCGTGCCTCCATGTCGCTAGCCACAACCCTCTGTGCATCATCAGAAATATTAGAAATTTCCTTCCCAAATGCCCCAACCTGAGCTTTAGTTTTGTTCCTAGTCCTGGCTCCAAGTCCATTTGTATTTACCTTTGAAATCAAAATAATACCTTTCTCACCACCCTTCCCAGCAACACCTTCCTCCTCCATCAGCTTACCAGTAGCAACAAACTCTTTAGCATGGGAACTATCTTTACACTTCTTAGCACTAACCATAGGAGAAGTAACAACAGTAGAATCATATTTACCAGCAGATTTATGCACCTCAATTACATTGTTACTATTACCAAAAATAACATCAACTTTCAAAGTGATAACAAAGAAATGATCATCGTCTTGTTTTATAAGAATTATAGTTATAAGATTTAGACCTCACAAATCCCAATCTCAATGCAAAATAATCAAAATTTTGATATCATATTTTAAATTATCATTTGGGACCATAAACATATTTTTCAATCTACACACTAATGAATCCTTACCTTTTTATAACATAGTGCTCTAACTATGACACACAAATTTCTTCTTCCAAGTCACTATGTAAGAAAATATTTTTCACATTCATCTATTATATCTCAAGATGAAAAGTTGTAATAGATAACAAGAACCTAATAAATGTCAACTTAGTAATTTTTATCCATTCACAATAAATCTTACTTTTTACTTCTCAATTGTCATATGAAGTGAGCTTATTCTCGAAGACCCATTTGTCATCAACATGACTCCTTGCTTTTAAAAATGAAATAAAATCCCAAGGCTCATTTTTTAACGTAACCATTTACTTATTCATGTCCAATTTATAGGACTTTCTATTATCCATTTCCATTACCTTTTTCATAATTTGAGGTTCATTAGTGTTAGTGATTAAAGAAAAAGTATATCTAAGATTAGATGGGCTATACCTTTTTGGTTTCCCTCTTTGCTAAGTGGATATCCTCAAAAGTTGAGATGAATGTTCTTTCTCTTTCAAACTCTCCAAGTTTTCCCCCTTAATAGGTCCAAACTCAACCTTTGGTTTAGCCTCACATGTAGTTATATCAGTCTTTGGTTATAATTGCATCATACACTTTGCACTTTCATTTGGATTCTCAATTACAGGGGAAGGTTTAATCTCCTTTAAGATCCCATTTTGACTATATAAAACTTTCCTTGTCATATGGTCCCAAAATTTGTATCATTTCATCCCAACACCATAGCTAATGAAGATTCATGGCCTTATAATCCAACTTCAATTGCTCTTCTTTAGACACATGGGAATATGACTCTCCAAAAACTCAAATATTCTAAAGTGAAGGAAATTTTACCTTTCAAACCCCCATAGGTATTTTCCCAACAAGAATTTATGTATGAGACCTATTGATTAGGTGACATGTAGTGTTGACTATATATGGCTATAATTTCTATTCTAATTAAACTCCACTAAGCATACTCATATCCCTCTCTATCAAAGTCATGCTCATTCTTTGTACAATTTCATTATATTGAGGGGTGTATGGATCTCTTATGCCTTTCAATGTCATTCTCTTTATAGAAGCTATCAAAATATACTAAAAAAATTCTTTACCATCATCATTTCTCAACCCCTTTATCTTTTAATAGCTTGGTTATCCATAGAGCCTTAAACTCCTTCAACTAACTAAAGATATTAAATTTTCTTGATAAAATAACCACAAGTCCTCTTAGAGAAGTCATCAATAAGTGACACATTGTACAAGAATTTTGATGAATAATGAAAATATATAGAACCAAATACATTATCATCAATAGAATGTAGAATCCCAAAAGATTTATGAGAACTCAAGTAAAATTAAACATAGTTTTTCTTTCCATAAAAACAATGCTCATAAAAATCAAACTCAAAAGAATTATCAACAAGCCTCTTTAAAATATTTTTATTTCTCAAGGTCCTTAGATATTTCTCACCAATATCCTTCTTATGCCAATGTCATAATATTGTCATCTTAGCAAGAAAATTTCTTTCTAAGGTAAGAACTATTTAGTTACCTAAAATGCATGACCTTTAGAACTAGATACAATAAATCTCTTCATTGTAGGTTCCAATGTTAAAGGTGTAGATTCAACAGATATCTTCACTATATGTGTAAAAGAACTATTACATTATATGAAAGTATTAATATTAGGTCAAAATACCAAATCAACTCAAGCTTCATTGTTAGTATTGTAACTTAAATATCTTACACCCTTCATTATTAAAGACAATATATACACCCATATCATAAAATTTACAAATAGATACATGTTCTATGCCAAACTATGGATTTGAAAATTCTAGTAATACCCTTGATTCTCCCATAAAAGAATTAGATATTGAATATCCCACAACTAACAATAATAATGTAAGAAATTTTATGGAATTGAGGTATACCTTCCCACAATCAAAACCATCATATTATTAAAACCACTCTTCATTTAGAAGTATCTTTTGAAATGGATTGTCTTGCCACAGTTCTAACATTTCACCTTGTAATTTTTACCAAGAGACTAATATATCCTATGAGATTTAGATCTACTTTTATCCTTCTTCATGTCTTTCTTATTACCTTTATCCTTCAACCATAAACTTTAAGTATTTTCTTAACTCTAACACCGAGGTATAAATATAATGTTTCAAGTACCTAGTTGTGGAATCTCTTATTTGATGCCCTTACTTTCCAACATCTTGATTATGTTTTTGGGACAGACCCTAGTACAAGGGATAAAAGAGATAGAGCACACTAGGGGGGTTGCTACTGATAAAATTGAGGAAGAAAAAATCCACTAGAGGAAGAATTGAGCATGAGCAAGCATATTATAGGGGCTATAATTAAAAATTAGAATTCTACTAAGATCGATAAGACTTCTTAAATAAACAAACCAATCTTAATTGCACCACTCTATAAAAAGGATACATATGAGTAACTCAATATTCATTTTGAACCAACAACAAAAAAATCATAAGGGTTATCAACATAGATTGAATAATATGTGGTATGTTACCTGAGTTATTACAAAATGGGTATAGAATCAAGGGTGCTCCACCTTTCAAAATTTTGATCCAAAACCCTCATTCGGACCCTAATCTATCTAACTTAAAATTTACTATTAATGAAGGATTTGAGGAACTATTAAACCCTTTCACAAGACTCAATACCCTATATTTCAATACAGAGTATTTAGATAAAGAGGTAAGGAGAAGTTTGGATTTACAAAAGTATAAAAATAATAGAATTGAGCTCATAAATGAATAAGGAGAATATGGTAGAAAAGGATATTGAAAACTTATTTGACAACCTAGTCATGGACACAATTGTAATGATTAATAAGGATTGAGAATTCCTATAATAAAAAAAAATTATTAAGAAATGAAAGGGTGTCTCCCAAATAGAAAATATCATATAAATAGGTGAGTTTCTTGGACCAAAAGACATCCCCTGTTACATCCCAAATTGTGACGTTACAATTTACCATTACTAGATAGAGTAAATGTGAATTATGGAGGTGAATTAATGATGCTTGTACCTTGTTTCCAAAATGAATGTTGTTTCATTTGATGTTATTCTTGGTGAACTACTACATAAAGGAGAATAGAAGGTTATTGATTTGTGAATAATCTAACTTTTGAAATGTTTCATGTATTATGCTATGTTTTGAGCATATGACTCCTGTTGTCGTGTCACGGTATGTAGGTAAGAGGACCAATCCTCTAGGCAGAGGAGAAATATCACTCAGGGAGGAGCTTGGTCGGGTAAGCAGTAACGAGTACCAATTGAGCATACACACACGTCAGTATAGGTTCTGAGAAACCAAGTCAGTTATGTTGGTCTAGATAAGTCATCCTTAGGCTTTTGGAGTTATGTTTACTTCCTTGTGCTTTGCAAGTGATGATTACTTATTTGTCTAACTTACTATGCTTTGACCTTTGTGTGGTGAACCTGAATGGATATTAATTATATTATTTAATATTGTCTAGGAATTTACATATACATATATTAACACATATACGTAGGTATATATGTTGACTGGCTCGCATTATACATATTTAATAATTAAATACATATACGTGTAAATATTTATACATGTAAATATATATATTTAATAATATATAAATATATATTTATATTATAGTTTTACTTGAAATATGTATGTAAATATATTTAAATATATGAATGCATATACAAGTTTAAGTAAATAAATCTACGATATAAATATATAAATATATATAATTGTGATTAAATATATATATATAAACTTGTGAATATAAATTTATAAGTTTTAAATTATCTTGAGTAGAATTGAAATTGAATAAAGTTCAAATGACACTTATATTTTTAAATTAAGTGGAGAAATTCGTAAAAATTCAAGAGAATAAATATGGAAAAGTAATATAGTTAAAGTATTTGAATATTTATAAATCGCAACATGAGGAAGTCGAGCATTTGTTTGAAATATTTGAACCAAATCGAAATATTTGATGAAGACTTTTGAAAAAGGGAAATACGTTTTAGGGATTTCATTCCCGTGCAAAAGAAAACGACGTCGGTTAAATCGCGCACCTGGAGAAGCTTGCGCCTGAGACACACGGGCCATGACCTGGTCTTTGAGCATGATGCATATGCGGTTCTTTTGGCAACGAAAATGGTGATGTGGGTACATTATAGACTTAACCTCTCATCTGAAATGAACTTTCAATCTGACTGTGTCAAAATACCTTAAAAATCTGCAACAGCTAAGAGGTGTTAAGCTCAGAATTCGCCATGTGAAGTCGTGGCTTGAAGGGATAAAGATATATTTGAGAATTTCACCTCTATTCTCTCAAAAACCTTTTCAAGTCTCAGTGTCAGCAGCTTGGACGCCTCAGGATGAGGAGTTTGTTGAGTTTCTTAAACTATATAAAGGCGACTTTACTCATTCATCCAACACATTTTTGAAGTCGAATTTCTTCCTTTGCAAGAGATTTTTCTAGTATTGTTGAGGAAATTCATACTTGTTTATTCTCCTGGGAGTTTATTCATATTTCATTCAAAGCAATATAGTTTTGAGTATTCATATTTTCTGAGAGTTCTTTCATATTTCCTATGAGTATTTATATTTCCTAAGTAATATTCATAATTCCAGAGCAACCATATTGTTGTGAGCATTTCTAATTACTGAGAGAGATCTTTAATTTTGAAAGTTGAAAGTAATCATTTGCTAAGAGTTTCTATATTTCCTGAGAGCATCTCTATGTTCTGGAAGTAATCATAATGTTGAGAGCATTTGTATACTATGGAGGTTCTATTTATTGAGAGTCAATTGTAATTCTAAGAATTGGTGCTGTGAGATTACCAGTTCACCATTACTAGTTAATTCGAGCTTCACTCAGCTGTGACCATTGATAGTTTGAGAAATCATTTTTAGAAGAGTTTAAATCTGAGTTAGAGTGACATCATTTTGGGAGAATAATTTGTGTGAGATAGGGTAGAATCTTGAAAAGGATTTGCCAGTTGTTTGTTTTAGCTGAGGTGCTAAGAAGACAGGCAACAAATTCATCTTTTGAAGGAAAGCTTTGAAATTAGGCATGGGATATTCTTCTACTATCCACTCCGTTCTTGATTATTTAAATGAAAAATAATCTTTGTGTTTACTGTTGTACATAGGTAGAAAGTCAATCATAGTTGTATTTCTGTGTGAAAGAAAGAATAAGTTATTATGTGAATTGCTTGTCTACTTGTACATAGAGAGTAAATTGAATGAAGGTTCAAGGTTGCATATTGTGAGAATTTCATTACTTGTATGATCTCCATATAAGTAGAATATGCTTTAAGTAGTTATTAAATACTAGGAAAAAAATGAAGGCATTGAAATAAGTACCGATCACAACAAGTTAGTAGATTAACTTAGTCAAGTTAATGAAACTCCTAGGATGAAGATGTCCAATTTAGGAGGGAAAATTGTGAGTACTTGTTAAGTTGTCCTCCTTTCTAGTAGTTAGCTTGATGTAGGACGTCTAGGGTACGAACTACCCCGAATAGACCAACCTACGCGTAGTGTAAGAAAGCCTTAAGGCAAATCAGCCCTGAGTAGTGTTTATGATAGATGACCTTCATTCGAAGTACTGAATGATAATACTTTGGCCAAAGTAGTGAAATGTACAACATCCACTTAGGTGTGAATTAGTTGAGACTACACTGTCAGTTCATTGTGATCCCGAAGTACATACTAGTTCAAGAGATGTCGTATGCACAGGACCTAGTTATGTAGGAACACAACACTATGCTAAGTTGGTAATCGTTAAAGGATACCCTACCAACCTCTTCTTCGAAGGGAGGGCCATCTATCTAACGATAGGTGTGTGGGGGACCGCATTATAAGTCTGTGGTTGGCGAAAAAGCGCCCGAGTGATGTTTCTCCTCCACAGCAAGTGGCCGATATACCAAGATTTGAAAGGACGGACTCCTGGACCTTCTTACTACTATTTTTTCTAAAGCTCATTGGAGCTATGTCAGTTAAGGTATGTGTTCTTGTCTCATGTATTTGTGAAGTTATTATATGGAATCTTTATTGTAATTGATATAGCAACATGTTCATGTATTATCAATAAAGAAAAGGAATTTTTTTATTGCAATGTCATGATAACACGTTTACATACTTGAAGGATGTAAATTATGAAAATTTTAATTTTACTGAAAGGATGGGTTGTTACATCCCCTATTCCAAATAAGATGTGAATTGTAATTTTTGAAGGGATATATAGTGATTCAACTCAAATAAGAGAGAACTAATGATAAATTTTTGTAAGAGATTGTCTAGAGGTATCAATATCTAAGTTCTTTGAGATTGAGTTAGCAAGGGACAAAACAAGGAAGAGAAGATTAGTGAAGAATCTATAAGGAATCTATATTAGAATAATGTACAGTCCACTATAAAGTAGAAAAGAACCCCTTCCTAGTTTTAATAAATCTACAAAACAACCATTGGAGATGGACCTAAATTTGAAATTACTTATTTTTGGAAAATAAACTACTAAGTCTTGGAACATATATTTGTATTGGAATCGATTTGGATAAGAAATATAACCATAAGTAATCAATCCAAACTTTATGCTTTTGTAGGGACCTTAAGAAATGATGCCCTCGAGTGGTATATGAAAAAATTCCTACATGAGTTTTTATCTATTTCTAGGTCTTTTTAGTTTTTTTTAGAGAGTGTTAGTAAGATGTGAGAAATGGTATAGAAATAAGGGGAAGTAGTAAAATAATTTGACTATAGATCTAAGAAAGTAGTAAGGAAAATGGAAGAACCTTTAACAAAGAAATAAAAAAGTCGAGTGGTTTGTGTTTGGACTACTACCATATACTAGAATTGTATTAGATGGAAGAAACTTTGATATATATTCAAGCATAGTAGAATTAACATACAAAATAGAGGCACAATCTTAGAGAAGAAAGAATAAGGAAATAAAGAATAAAGAAATAGAAAGATGAGATTGGATTTATAATAGTTAAAGATCAAGAAAGATGTGTTGGCTAAGGATAAAAATAGTCTAATAACACCTCTAATACAAATGAATAAAATCTAATGTATTTACTATATGAATGAAGGAAACTTGTAAAATGAACACCCCATGATAAAAGGATAAAAAAGGGGCTACGATGCTTAAATTTTATCTACAATCAACCCCTAAGAAACTAAAAAGCATATACTATAAAATTTGTGGTGAATGGGATGGACAAGAGATAGATTATTGTCTATCTCTTTTGTTTAATCTTAGGGATGATGTGGAACAAAAACCTTGGCACAACCACTACTATGAATATAATAATATAGTCCATAAGGGAATGGATAGATCCAAAGGATTGAAATAAAGAGCTTTCTATGATCGTAGTTTCTAACAACCAACTTAGAGGAATCAACACAATGCTTTTGTGATACAATTTACTCTACCATAAGATACAAGTGAAAAACCTATAGTTAATTATCCTTTAAATTAAAATAGAGGATATTACAATAATTATAAATTTGGATGAGATAGAGGAAGATATCAAGACAAAGGAGAATAGATGATACTTATTACTTTAGGTGCAGATAATTAGGAAATTATGCTAATGAATATTAGGAATAAAAATAGGAATTGTGGTTTTTATAGTGACTTCAGGTCATGATTTATTCATTTTTTCATAAACATAATAATATTTTAATAATATTCCACTACAAACAAAAAGTGAATAATTATATGTTGCTAATACAACAAAAAGAGTGAAGATTATAATGAAAGTTCCTAGACAAGATGCTCAAGGAGCTAGAAGGTGTGTCAAAATTAAGATAGAGGAAGAAAATAGAAACCAACCATTAATAAAAAAGGAGGAACAATTAGATAAGGAATGTTTAGAGAAAAAATAAACAAGAAGGAAATATATTGCAAAATATAAGAAAAAATGTTGCAGTAATAACTAGAGGGGGAATTAACACCAAAAAAGGAGAAATATAGAAGGGTGAGAATGAAGAAGAGGATGATGATGAAAAAATATACTTCCCAGCAAAAATAAGAAATGATTAAATAAAAAAAGACACTAGAATAATAATTATATAGGAAAAATAAATGAAGACTCCTATAAAATATGGTTTTTAGAAAAAGAAGCTCAATTGTTAAAAGAACTGGTAAGCTTTATGGAGGAAGAAAAAATTTAAAAATAAATAAAATTATCAAAGTATTAGGACAAAACAAGAAATATAGCTTTCATAACTTAGATTAAAAGTGTGGTGAAAATGCCAAGAAGATGGAAGAAGAAACTAATTCTAATAAAACTCTAAGTAAACAAAATACATTTTAGAAATGCATTGGTTGATTTCATAGTAGATGTTATTATCCTACCTAAAAAAATTTGGGATGAATTTGGAAAAATAACTCTATGACACCCCTTACAACATTTTTATGATAGATGGTACCGCTAATAGTATGATTGGGACTTGGAAAAATGTTGAAGTTAACTTGATGGGGATTAGGAAGAAAGTAGCTTTTGAAGTGATAGAGATGAAATAAAAATTTGTTACCTTCAATATTATGTTAAAATTAGAATGGTTCATGAATTTTAATGGAACAATAAACTTTTGCAAGGAAGAAACATCATTCTTTCACAATGAAAAAGTAACACATATACCTTTATACACATATAAGTAATCATACATATAAGAGGTAGTACAAGAAGAGAGTGAATAAGAAGATCCAAAGGCCCTACACTCCTTAAGAATACCAATCAAATATACTATACATGAGCCCAATTTAGAAGGAGAAATTACATTAGATAACATTAATTATCAAACAAGTAGTAAAAGATTCCATATAAGCCAAGATTTGGGATGATTTAGAAGTTAGATCTAATAATATATTAGGTATAAGATTGACTTGCAATGTAAGGAAATTCTAAAAAAAATTACGGCCTTATTACCACAAATAATTAAAAACAACCACAAAACATAGAAGATGAAAGCCATTGTGGATAAAAACAATCTGCTAAAATTTCACAACCTTTGAACCACATCTCATGTGTTATTTCTCATATCAAGCTTCCCTAGTACTTTGGAGTAGGATATTTATTGGAATATCTAGAAATCATGGAAAAATAATTTGGAATTCAAAATATATGAAACTAGAACCTCTTCAAGATACTTTAATATGTAGTGTGGCAGGGTGGTGGTACATTCATAAATCTAATATCCCCACTTGGAAAACATTTATTATTCTTATAAAAACAATGTATTTACAAAAGGATGGAGATTAAAAAATCACTTCAAAATATTGTGACAAGATAAAAATTGAGGCCCAATTACAAGATTGTATTCTAGGGAGTGGAAGAATAAGAGAGAATATGATGAAAGATTATATATCTAACTTTTCTATTAGACAATGTCGCTCATTACAAAAATTAATATATTAATCAAGAAAAGAGAGGATAAACTATAAGTTTTTGACAAGGAAAAGCAGGTTTTGAAGCGATCCTAAAACCCTTTACATCAAGAAAAGGCTGCCCAAGATTAAGAAACAAGCACCAACAACCCCAAAAAACCAAGAAAGTTGATAAAAGATATACCTAGACAACCCGATAGCTAAACCAACAACAAAAAAATTAGCACAAAAGTCGACCAAAGACAAGCTAAAGCATTTTTTCTAAAACCTTAGTTGACTCTAGATTACTTGAGATGACATTATCATGCATTTCCATTACATCCTCGAGCTCTTGGAAAGAGATAGAAACCCTCTTTTTAGTCTTGATCTTGGTATGCAAACACAGTCCCTAATCCACACTCTTCTCCACCTGGTTCATGTGATTAACATCAGCAATAGCCTCCTCATGCTGACTAAGATCAAACTGTTTACTAGTCCATCTGAGGGCTTTTTCATTCAATAGAGTCAGACCATATGCATTAGAATTAAGAGACTGGTTACTTATTTGCACCACAGACTGCAAATCACTACAAATATTATTCACTTTATCCTCTAGAGAGACAAACTGCTCCTCATGAATCCTATGAACAATATCCTCCAAAGAATCCAACCTTTGGACTCATGGCCCCTGCCCATCTTTCCAACGTCCACTGCCACCTTTTCAAGCACTACA
This sequence comes from Sequoia sempervirens, assembly GCA_007258455.2. Taxonomy (NCBI): domain Eukaryota; kingdom Viridiplantae; phylum Streptophyta; class Pinopsida; order Cupressales; family Cupressaceae; genus Sequoia; species Sequoia sempervirens. The sequence goes on from VDFB02325577.1 coordinate 208,749, forward strand.
TTCATCGATTTGAATTTTCTTTTCACCATCCATTCCTTTTGATTACAATTAACCAACGCCACACAAACACTTTACCAATCATTTAGCTTAACATTGAGATATTTAACCTCCAAAAAAATCCATTTAAAAAGCGAAAGGATATTTTTGGTCCCATCCTCCGTTATATGACAAAAAAGATCTAGGTCAATTTCATCCCAGTTTAAAGGCTCAACAAAAGAGTTAGCAATATTCTTAGGTTGACACTTCGAGCCCACATCTTCACCCTCCACAGCATTCTCAACACCCTCCAATGCATCTTCAAAAGGATAATCCTCCACCTCAACAACTTCCACCTCCCCCTGTTGCTTACTAGAGTTCATTGCTGAATTTGCTAGCAACTCCAAAAGCCCTTTCTTGTCCTCAACCTACTCAAAACCCTTACCATCAGGTGACACCAACCCAGTATGCAAAGGGGAAGCCTCCCTAGAGTTATTGAAACCATCTCCCTCGAGATCTTTGTCAACCATACACTACTCCTTTTCATCCTTAATGCTCCCTTGTGTTAGGATTTAGGCAGATCAAAGCAACAAACATTAACAATTATATGCAGATTAAATAACCCAGAAATAACAATGAAGAATAACACAAAAGAGATCAACACATAAATTTAACATGGTTCACCCAATATGGGCTACATCCACCGAAACTCAGCTACCCAATGATTTTATTATCTAGTGCAAAATAAATTAAAATCTCGTAAATTACACACACTGCAACTTACATCCCAGCTGCTTATAACAAGCTTTTTGGAAGCTTCTAGAATTAGGGTTTTACAAAGTTGTTTTTCATTTGACGTGTCAGTGGGAAAACCTTGACGTGTTAATGGGAAAAATTTCCTTGAACCCTGGCGAGGATACATTATGAGTGTACAATATTTGCATGATCAATCACCACATATCAACAATCTGCCACTTGGAGACTGATCATGCTCCACACCAAACAATCTCCCACTTGGAGACTGATCCTGGACATCATTGTTGCACTTGCATCTCCTATTGGATTACAGGTCTAGCTGGTTTCTTATATCCACTATTATCAGTCATGAAGGCCAATGGAAACTAATGAGGAAATTAGTTTCTCCCGTGTAGCTTCCTTTATGAACATATCTATAGGATTCTCACTTGTGAATTTTCTCTAGTTTCAACTGCCCATCCAAAATAACTGATCGGATGAAGTTGTATATGAGTTGTATGTGCTTAGTTTTTGAATGCAGAGTTGAGTTCTTAGCAAGATGAATGGCACTCTAGCTATCAGTGTACAAAGGGATATTTTCTTGTTGTCCCAATTCCTCTAGAAAATGTTGTAACCAAATCATCTCCTTGTTGGCTTCTGTAGGAGCAACATACTCAGCTTCAGTGGTTGAAACCACAACAAACTTTTGCAGTCTTGAAATCCAACTGACTGCAATACCTCCTACAATAAAAAAATACCCTGTAGTACTCCTCCTGTTATTAATATCACCCACTAGATTAGAGTCAACATATCCTTTTAGAGCAAAATTTTTTCCTCCAAAACATAGTCTCTTTGAAGTAGTACCTCTCAAATATCAAAGAATCCATTTTACTGCATTCCAATGTTCTATTCCTGGATTGCTCATATACTTGCTCACAACTCCCACTGCATGTGCAATATTTGGCCTTATGCATACCATTGTATACATCAAGCTACCAACTACTAATGCATGTGGTATCCTAGACATTTTGTCTTCTTCCTCTGGTGTCTTTGGACACATCTCCTTAGTTAACTTAAAATGACTAGGCAAAGGTGTACTAACTGTTTTTGCATCTTGCATGTTAAACCTTTTCAACACCTTCTCTACATACTCACTTTGAGACAAAAATAATTTTTTGTTTGTCTTGTCCAATGTGATTCTCATACCAAGATTTTTTTTTTGTTGCACCCAAATCCTTCATAGCAAATGAATTTTCTAATTTTTGCTTAAGTTCATTAATATGTTGCATGTTAGACCTAGCAAAAAGCATGTCATCAACATAGAGCAACATGATAGTATAGCTGCCATTATCCAATTTCTTAAAATAAACACAATAATCAGAATGACATCTTTTGTAACCTTGTTCAACCATAAAACTATCAAATTTCAAATACCATTGTTGGGGTGCTTGCTTCAAGCCATACAAACTCTTCTTTAACCTACACAAAAATTCCTCCTTACCCTTGACTTCATATCCTTGTGGTTGTTGCATGTATATTTCTTCTTCCAAATCCCCATGGAGAAATGTTGTTTTCACATCTAGTTGTTCAAGATGCAAGTCTTCCGCAACCACAAGACTTAGAATAGTTCTAATAGAAGTCATCTTTATAATCAAAGAAAATATTTCATCAAAATCTATACCTTTTTTTGTTCAAAACTTTTTACCATGAGTTTGGCCTTATATCATTTCTTGCCTCCATCTTCTCCCTTCAACATGTAAACCCATTTATTTGGTAGTGCTCTTTTACCTACAGGAAATTGGACTAAGTCGCAAGTCTAATTTTTTATCAAGTAATCCATTTCCTCTTTCACGGCTAGCTCCCACTGCTTTTTGGTATCTACTTGCATTACTTCTTCATAACCGTCAAGTTCACCAGAATCAATTAATAATATAGAATATAATGATGGAGAAAATCTTTCTGGAGGTCTAGTTATCCTTGTAGAATGTCTAACACTTACAGGAGTCTATGGGATAACTTGTTGTTGTTGAGCAGTAGGTACCACTGGCATTTTATTTTTGGAGTCTCATCCAACACCATATATTCTTTTTTGGCATGTTCATGCTTCTTTTCTTGTAATTGATCCTTATACATGACATTCTCATTGAATATAGCATCTCTTCTCCTAATGATTTTATGATTTTCATAATCCCATAACCGATAACCAAATTCATCTACTCCATATCCAATGAAGGTACATTTTTTAGACTTAGTCTCAAGCTTGGTTTTGTTTTCAATATCAACATGGACAAAAGCTCCACAACCAAAGGTTTTCATAAATGAATAGTTTACCTTTTTACCTATCCATGCCTCCTTTGAAATGCCACCATCCAAAGGATTTGAAGGTCCCCTATTTATTAAATAAACAACAGTATGTACAACATCTGCCCAAAATTGTAAGGGTAGTCCAACATGCAATCTAATGCTTCTTGCATGCTCCATAATGGTCTTATTAATCCTCTCAGACACACCATTTTCTTGTGGGGTTCCAGGAACCATTTTCTGCCTACAGATTCTATTGTATGAATAGTAATTTTCAAATTCTCTGTTGAAATACTCGCCTCCATTATCAAATTTGAGACACTTCAACCTTTTTCCTGTCTCATTCTCAACCAAATCTTTCCACTTTTTACAAGTTTCAAATACTTTTGATTTTTGTTTCAAAAAATACACCCATGTTTTCCTAGTTGCATCATCAATAAAACTAACATAATAGCAAGATCCCCCTAGAGAATATACCTAAGTGAGTCCCCATACATTTGAATGCACAAGCTCTAATTTCTCACTCTTCTTCTCTTTCCCAACTTTGAGAAATCAAACTCTTCTATTTTCCATAAACACAATTTTTGTAGAACTCCAAGTCAATCTGCTTCAGACCTTGTAGCAACTTTCTGGAGTGAAAGATCTTCATCCTTTTCTCATTCATGTGTCCAAGTCTATGGTGGCACAATCCTATTTTTGTCCCTGCAACAAGTGCTCTAACTATCTCAATAACAACTATTTATGTAGCAGCTAAGGTAGAATAAGTATTACTAGTACACACATATAATGTGCCTACCTTTTCACCTTTAGCAACTACTAATGCACCTTTAGTGACCTTCCAATTTTTTTTTGTAAAGGTAACTATGCACCCTTCACTACCCAATTGTCCTACAGAAATTAAATTCATTCTCAAATTTGGAACATGCCTTACCTCCTATAGCAATCATTCATTTTTATGCTACAACTTGATTTTTATCTTTCTTTTTCTAACAATCTGACAAGGTTCATCATCAGCCAAATATACCTGTCCAAAATCACCTTAAACATAATCTATAAAATATTTTTTGTGGGGTGTGGCATGAAATGAAGCCCCTGAATCTATTACCCAAGAATTATTAACATTATCTAAACATAGAATTAAAGCATCATGCAACTTATTACTTGCAAAATTAGCTTCCTTACTATCATCATGTTGTCCATCTCCTTATTTTCCTTTTCAAGACCAACAATCCTTCAAGTTTCTTGGCTTTCCACAGTGCCAACAATCCATTTTTCCTCTAGATTTAGATCTACCTTTCTTCGACTTCCCTTGTGACTTCCCACGATTTGTTGGGATTTTTCCTCTCTCCTTTGTTCTTCCCCGATTCTCTACAATCAAAGCATTACTAAATGTTGAAGTCTCACCTGTGCTTTTCTGTTGCATTTCCTTGCTAAGGATAACACCAACAACAACATCAAATTTCAATGTATTCAAACTTGAGACAAAGTTACTTACAACCATTACCAAGCTATTCCAACTTTCTGGCAAGTAACATAAAACCAAGAGAGCCCTCACCTCTTCATCAAAATTCACTTTTACAAAATTTAACTGATTGGTAATCATATTAAACTCATTTAAATGATCTTTCATAGATCCACCTTCAATTATTTTTAGATTAAACAAACGCTTCATGAGAAATACCTTATTTGAGGTTGAGGGTTTTTCATATAATTTAGCCAAATGTTCCATCAGATCCACTATTTTCTTTGCTTATGTTATATTGAACACCACAGATGATGCTAGGCACAACTGAATGGTTTCCAGTGCTTTTCTATCCAGAATCTCCCATTCTTCATCGAAAATTGTATCATTTTTCTTTGTTTTTCCTTTAAATGGTTGCCATAGATCCTTTTGGTACAAATAATCTTCCATATGTATCTTCCATAATTGATAATTTTGGTCATTGAACTTCTCAACCTTGAATTTTCCTTCTTCCATTGCTCCCACTCAAATCTAGAGGTTTCTTGCCAATCAACCAAAATACATGTGGCTCTAATTCCATTTGTTAGGATTTAGGTAGATTGGAGCAATAAACATTAACAATTATATGCAGTTTAAATAACCCAAAAATAACAATGAAGAATAACACAAAAGAGATCAACATGTAAATTTAACGTGGTTCACCCAATATGGGCTACACCCACAAAAACTTAGCCACCCAATGATTTTATTATCTAGTACAAAACAAATTACAATCTCATGAATTACACAAATTGCAACTTACATCCTAGTCGCTTATAACAAACTTTTTGGAAGCTTCCAAAATTAGGGTTTTACAAAGTCATTTTTTCAGTATTTGCATGATCAGTCACCACACATGAACACCCTGTTTCCCCTTATCAGTAAAAATAGGGGACACACCAAAACCTTCCACCGCTTCCTCAACCAGGTTTAAAACTCACTTCTCCTTCCTTTGCCCACCTTTCTTCCTCTTAGAACCCTTATTTGCACTAGAAGAAATAACATCCTTCATTTTAGTGTTAGTCTCGTAACCTTTCATCCAAGAATTAGAGATCCTCGGATCATGGTCCTTCTCATACTTACCTTCCTTTTCTAAAGATTCCAGTTCATTTGAGCCATCCTCATCATAATCACCATCCCATTCCCCAACCGACTCCCTCGTATCATAACTAGGCACAAGCCTCTTGCCTTTTTGACCAGTGGAAATCTTAGGGATTTCAGGAATAAAATTAATTTTGATAAATTTAATGATAAGCTTCATGAGACCCTCATGGAGGATAGCCTTACTAAGATTTTTCCTATGATCTTCTATGCTAGTTTCCATAGAGAGGAGAAAATAATAGGGAAACAACACTACACTATTATATTTGAACCGGTTGAACAACATAAAGTGATAACCATAAATAATAGAATACCTGCCATCAAGTGTGAAATATTTCATGATAGCCAGGGCCACATCTCTCCACAACAACTTAATGGAAGACTTGTCATACCTACCTCTTCCCACACACCTAAGCTTATCTCGTTCCTTGCCCTTGAAGAAATTAGCTAGAGTGCACTTAGAGGCTCCACAATCTTTGTAAAACTTCTTACCCTTCATGGGAAAACCCGTGATTTCAACAATTAATCCCTTCATGACATTCACCTCCACTCCTTGGTAATGCAGCATTCGATTGTTCCAACCCTTCACAAAAACCTCGGTAACCTCAAAATCATACCCATGCAATTCAAGCAAATAAGGGAAAACTTCACCTTTCTCCATATACTCCCACACAACCGCATTCCCACTAAACTCTTCACAGGAGAGCGGCTCTAACCTGCAATGATTGCCACCTATTGCAACCAAAGGCAACCTCACCACAACCTTCACTTTGTTCTGATGGCAAAAATAAACTAAGTGAACAATCTAGAAAGAAGGCCAAAAAGCACCCATAATCTGTGTGTAACTTGATAGTGTAGGTACAAACAACTATAATAACCGATTCCATGAACTTGTTTTCATAAGATATGCAATAATTACTTGGATGGGGATTTGAACTCTAAGTTCTTAAACCAAATAAAGAGGAAAAAAATTAAACACTTATCTCCTAATCTTGCCGCCACCATGACAAGACAATTAATCAAGATTAATGATAATTTGGAGATTAACAAAGATGGTGTCATAGGAATACCAACATTTATGAGAAATGACACCCACATTAGCAAACTCATCAACAAGAATATTTTCCTCACAAAAAACATGTGATTTTATAATCATCAAAGGAACCAAGAATGGAGAGGGAATCCTCAATAACATGTGAAATAGACTACAACGAAGGGTTCACCTCCAAAAGACAATTAATAATATTAAGGGAATCCGCTTCCAACCACAACTTAGCCACCCCAGCCTCTTTAGCAAGATGTAGGCCATGAAAGGTTGTTGATGAGGATAAACTAGAAGTTGGCTCATAATACAAAGTGAATTTTTTAAGAAAATTATATTTTATAGCAACGATAAACTAATTTACAATGCACTACAAAATATGAAAGATATCATTCTATCCCCTACAAAGATAATTATTGATGAGGAATATCAAACTACACAATCTAAGGAGAAAGGAATTTTTAACATAATATAATAGAAGAATAAAGTTGAAATCCTACTACAAAAGTTGTGTGGTACTTATTGAAAGACTATGGAACTTGAAGAAGACCCTCAAAATCTAAAAGTAAAAGTGGAGGAAGGATAAAGGGAACTAACCACTATAAAATACATACTTCAGCAAGACATGAATAAATATAAAAGAGATGACATTAAGTTTAGGACCCCTTTGAGTGGATGATATTGGAAAGGAGGATGTTTGCTTGGGTGTGTGTAGAGTTGGGTGCCCGTGGCTTGTAACAGGCTGCAACTCCCCTCATTTCTTCTAATTTTTTGTTGCATGTGGGTGGATCGGGCTGTGGGAGGAGCGGTTTCTATTGGGGGGTTTTGTTTTTTCTTTCGGGTGGGAGGGGCTCTTTTTTATTCAATTGTTTCCTTTGTGTTGCATTGAGGCTTTCCTTTCTATGTGTTGCCCTCTCTTTTCCTTTGTCCTTCTTTAGTGGCGGTGGGGGTTTGAGGTGGATCTCTTGCCATCTCCTTTTGGTTTAAGATGGGCTTTGATATTGGTTATGGAGTTTGTTAAGAGAAACCCAAATGATGAAGGGCCTTTAAAGGAGGGCTTTCCTAGGATTAAAAAAGTGAATGGGTATTTGGAATGAAATGAGGATCATCCTATCTTGGTGATTCAGCCATATTCTATAGCAGAGGATGTTACATACTTGAGAAATCATGCCTTAATTTGTAAATTCATGGGTTTATGCCTTGCCTTGCCAAATTTGGAAGCCTGGATTCATCGGGTCTGGAGTCCCGAAGGTGATATTGAGATAATGTCGGTTGCCAATAACTATTTTTTGGTTATATTTTTGTGCATGGCAGATAGGAATAAAGATTTTGAAGGTGGCCATTATTTCTTCAATTGGATTGGGCTCTTCATCAAACCTTGGCATGAGGGTTTCAACTTAGCTGAAGAAATCCCTTCGCGGGTGCTAGTTTGGGTTCATCTTCCTTAGCTTCCATTGGAATTATGGAGAAGCGATATTTTGCATATGATAGCTCGACTGCTAGGAAAACCAATTGGGTCTGCCCAACAAAATTTGGACATGAAGGTAATCTCTTGTGCTTGAATTTTCATTGAAGTTGATTTAAACAATCCTTTGCCTAATTCTATAGAAGTTTGTGTTGGATCCTCTTCTTAGATTCAACAACATTATTATGAAACTCTCCATTTTCATTGTCGTGTTTGTCATGAATATGGGCATCTGCAAAGGAGATTCCCTCAGTTTAATCAGGCAGTTGTTGTAGCTAATAAGACTACTCCTAAGAATGATAATGAGAAGGCCCTTATGGTGGAGGGGGTTGTTGATAAGGAGGGCTTTGTTCTCGTCAAGCCTCATAATAAGGGGAGGGATCAAAAGAGAACTTTCAAGGATAAATAGAATAATGAGAATTTTAATTAGTTTGATGCTTTGGATGACTTGGTTTAGGAAGAGGGTTGTCTAGTTGGGACTCCTCCTGGATCTGGCTCATTAGAAGTGGTCATGCAGGAGGAGGAAGTAATTGGGAATCAAAAATTGGCTGGGGTGACCTTGTAGGATGATCAGGTGGAGGTAGGTCAGATGGAAACAAATGTTCCTCTCCAGCAGCAGGATGCCTCCATTCTTTATGATTCTTCGATTCCAAAGGATGATAGAGCTATGGTGGTTTCTTCTCCCTTATAGGTGGCTAATACTTCAAACTCAAAGAAACTTGGGGGGGAAATCAGGCCCTAGGGTTGCAATAGAAGCCCCTTAAAAAGGGACCCCCTAAGAAAGCTTCTAAGGTGGGTCACAAGAAAGACATTAAGAAGGTTAAGTTGTTGGGTGAGACTTTGGTGGAATCTGGGTTCGTGAAAACCCTAGACTCTCATTACTCCACCCCCAAAAATGATTGTTATTTCATGGAATGTAAGGGGTTTGAATAGCACCCCTAGACAAAAGGCTATTCGGGAAATGGTTGGCTGTCACACTCCTGATATTGTCTTTTTCTAGGAAACTAAGTTATCAGTGGATGGTATGTTGAATAGAGCCTCCAGTATTTGGCCTCGTGGTTTTTGTCAGTGTGTGGGTGCTTTTGGTAGCTCTAGAGGTGTGGCTTGTATGTAGGATCCTAAAAAGGTTGTTCCTCTTTTTTGGATCACGAGTCGCTCTTCTATCTTTATGATTGCCTCTAGTCTTGAATCTGGTGAATCATGTCTTTTCACTAATGTCTATGCTCCCAATGATTTGATGGGTAAGTCACAACTTTGGACTCATCTTAGTTATGTTCACTCACTTTTTCCTTGGCATCCTTGGATTATGTAGGAGATTTTAATGTTGTCTCTTGTTTAGAGGAGAAGAGAGGGTATTGTGAAGCTGGACTCTGCTGCGTTACTTCTTATAAACAACATGAATAGTCTAAATCTTGTTGATGTGAAACCTAATAATGGCATCTCCACTTGGAATAATCAAAGGTGTGGTGCTGCTGCTATTTTTGAGAGATTAGATAGGTTTCTTGTCTCCTATTTTTGGGTGGCGGATAGGTGGTCTACTAGCTTTGAGATTCTGGATTGGTGTGGTTCAAATCATTGGCCAATTAAACTATCTATTGTTCCTTTTAGAGTCCTTAAAAATCCCTTTGAACTCATGTGGCTATGTGATTCTTCTCTCCATGATTTGATGATTGATTAGTGGAGTATGGGGAAACTTGCTTTTGGTACAACTATGTATACCTTTGTTAAGAGATTGCAATTTGTGAAATATAGACTCAAGAAGTGGAATATGCAGTGTTTTGGGGATATTCACTAGAAGAAGTTGTCTGCCCAAGCTCATTTGGATTCTATCACTCACCAGATTCGAGATCTTGGTCTCACAGTTGAGTTGTGTAGGGAAGAGGCTAGGGAAACTAAGGCTCTTGATGAATGGGAGTTGAGGGAGGAGATATTTTGGAAGCAAAAGTCCCATATTGATTGGCTTTAGGAGGGAGATAGAAATAATGCCTTCTTTCTCCACTCTGATGCTACTAAGAGAAATGGTAATCTTATCAACTCTCTTGTTTCTTCTGCAGGAGTTTAGCTTTCTTCTCAAGCTGACTTTTCTCGGGTGGCTGTTCATTTCTTTTTAGCTCTTTTTACTGAGGATTCCCCTCATGCAAGTGCTAAAGAAAATTCTATTTTGTCTTGTATTTCTTCTTTGGTGTCTCACGAGATGAATGAAGCTCTTCTATGACCCATCTCCTTGCAAAAACTGGAGACCATTGTGTTTCAAATGAAAAAAGGTAAAGCCCTTGGCCCTGATGGCTTTCCTGTTGAATTTTATCAAGTATTTTGGGATATTGTCAAGGAGGATCTCTTGGAGGTTGTTTAGGAATCTCAAAAGAATAAAGAAATGTTGAAGGCCATGAACTCCACTTTTCTAGCTCTTATTCCAAAAAAGGAAGGGGCTTGTTCCTTGGATTAGTTTCGCCCCATTGCTCTTTGTAATGTGGTTTATATGATCATTACCAAGTTGATTCTGGAAAGACTGAAGCCTTGGCTCAATTCTTTGATTTCCAATGAGTGGGGAGGATTTGTGGCAAGTAGACAAATTTTAGATGGGGTTGTTATTGCTACTGAGGTTATTCATTCTATGGAAATCTCTAAGGAGAAGGCTATGTTTATCAAGATTGATATGGAAAAAGCCTATGATAGAGTCAAATGGGCCCTCTTACAAAAGGTTCTCTTAGCTTTTGGCTTTGACAAAGAGTGGGTTGAATTGATCATGAGCTGTGTGACTTCTACTTCCTTTTCGGTGCTTATCAATGGAGAACCTTCAACGTTATTTGGAGCCTCTAGGGGTCTTCAACAGGGAGACCCATTGTCCCCTTATTTATTCATCATTAGGATGAGGGGTTGGGGAGGTTTATCAAGTCCTATGTTGGAAATGGATTGATTCAGGGGTGGCGTTGGGGCAACATGTTATTGTCTCTATCTCATCTTCAATTTGTTGATGATACAACTTTAATGGGCATGGCCAAATTAAATGAAGCTGTGTATTTCAAGAAGGCTTTGAATACTTATTTGGCTACCTCAGGTCAAAATATTAATGATCACAAGTCCTCTATTTACTTTTTCAATACTCCTCAGCTTATTCAGTCAAGGATTGCTCAAATTCTTTGTTTTCAAATTGGCACTCTCCCTTTGGTTTATCTGGGAATTCCCCTCACTATGGGCCCTCAACCAAAAGAGATTTGGCAGGATGTCTTGGATAAATTCCATAGGAGGGTTATTCACTAGACTCACAGGTGGTTGTCTTCGGCGGGTCATGTGGTTTTGCTGAATTCTATGGTTCAGTCTCTTCCTATTTACCGGTGTTTTGTATAAGTTGCTCCTACCAGTTTTGTAAGGATTTTGATGCCCTCACTCATTAATTCCTTTGGGCAGGTAATCTTCTTAATTCTAAGTGGAGTTTGGTGAAGTGGGAATCTATGTGCAGGCCTAAACAAGAGGGGGGTCTTGATCTTAAGTTTGCTAGTTTGATGGTTTAGGGTTTAGCTACAAAGTTGTACTGGTGCTGGTGTACTTGCCAGGATCAGGATTGGGCTAGAATTCTCAATTTTAAGTACCTTGGTGGGGTGGACCCTGATGATGTTCCCCGATATGGTCTCTAAGGAAAAGGGTCCATGATCTAGGATACTCTTAAAAAGGGAGCTAAGTTGATTAAGGAGGGATTGTTTTGGATTTGCAATAAGGGGTCTGAAGCCCTCTTTTGGTCTAATTCCTAGGATGGTTATCCTTCCATTATTTCTATGTTTCCTCATTTGCAACCTCTTTGTGATAGCTTGACGAATGTGAGTTGGTGCAAGGTGGAGGACTTCAAAATTTTTTAGTCATTGGGACATGTGGATGTGTGGCATTGGAAGGATCCCCAAGAGTGGCCTCTAGGAGGTTCTAAGTTGGAGATGCAAGAGCTTGCTAGTATTTTGGTTGGTAGAATGTGCAGTTCCCTTCAAGATAAGGATATTTTGGCATGGGGTCCTGGTCCAAAAGGTAGATTCTTGGTTGCTTCTGGATATTTGGAGCTTGATAATTAGGTGTACAAAAATGTTGGGGTTCCTTGGTGGAAGCAGGTTTGGAATAAGTTTTCTTGGCCAAAGTGTAATTTCTTTTTGTGGTTGGTTGTTCAAAATAGATGTCTCACTTGGGAAAATCTATGAAACAGAGGCTTTCAGGGAAAATCCATCTATGTTTTGTGCAATAATAGTGAGGAGTGCACTTCACACCTTTTCTCCCATTGTCCTTATGCTAGGTATATTTGGCATTCTTGGTGGGGAGTTTGGGGACAACCCTGTGTTCATGCCTCTTTTTTGATATTTTGGGAAAGTTTGGGAAGACCCCCTGCTAAGATGATTTTTCTTTAGATTACTTGGATTATTGGCCCTACCTTTACTATTTGGAACCTTTGGATTGAGAGAAATAGGAGGATTTTTCAAGATGTGAAGCAGGCAGGAGACCTTTTATGGAAGAGGATCTTCAGCAAGATCCAAGAGACTATTGTAGCTAAGTGTGATCTATCAATTATTGTTGATCCAAGTGATCTATCCTATGTGAGGAAGCTTCATTTGAAGGGCAACATGTTTGATTGCTTGGCTAGTAGTGGCCCTCGATAGGTCAAGAAGAAGGTACATCGAGAGGGTAGATGGTGACCACCCCCTCTAAGATTTCTAAAGGTAAATACTGATGGATCTTCTAGGGGGAATCTTGGGCATGCTGGGATTAGTGGTATTGGTAGAGACAGTAATGCAGGGGAGGTATTTTTCTTCTTTATTTATAAGGGTCACCATTCTAACAATTTCATGGAGGCTTTGGCTATTTTGCATGCTATTGAAAGAGGTTTTTCTATGGGGTGGAAGAGGATCGTTTGTGAATCTAATTCACATATTGTAGTTGATATCCTAAATGATCAGAGTTTTGATGGTGTTAATTGGAAACTAGCTAAGCTGATCAAATAGATTATGAATATGTGCAACTCCTTGGAATTTGTTTCCTTTTGTCATATTTTGTGGGAATGGAATAGAGTGGCGGATCTTCTAGCGAAGTGGGCTTCTGAGCACATGGAGAGGTGGAATGTTGATGACTGCGGAATTTTATCCTCAAAATTCTTTGTCCCTTAAAAAGGTGATCATGGAAGACCTTAATTTGTAATTGGTTCCTTGGTTGGGTTCCTTCGGGGACTATTGTAGTGGGGTTGGTTGGTTGCTTTTATGGGATTTTGCTTGTTACTTTATAATGCTTCTTTGATTCAATAAATTTTTACCCCCTTTAAATATATATATATATATAAAAGAGAATATAACCTTAAAAGGAAGCCCCAAATTCACAAAAAATGAATATTTACTAGGATGAAAGATAAGTTATAGAAGTAGTAGAAGTATTTAAATAATATAAAGACCTATTTCCTAGAATAAATATTGAGTTGCTTCTAGAAATGGTGCAAGGTGGCGAATTTGAGCAAAAAAATATAGAAGAAGTGTGATGCAAAGTGGCAGGGAAGGAAAACTCACAATCACAAGTGGCAAAATCACTCCACTCAATGCTTTTCTCAAATACTCTTATGAGGAGTCCTAAACTCCACTATTCCTTCAAGGAAGAAACCCCTCACACCTAGGGTTATAAACTCAGACCACCCAAGAGATTTATAAACACTTGAAACATGTTTACACAAACCAAATCAAGGTTCAAAAACCTACCTTGCACCTAGGGAACATCAATTACTCTTCATTCCAATGACTTAGGCCTCTCTTACATTTAAGGCTTTTAACTTCACCCGGTAGGATAGTCAATTTGAAATCCACATGGAGGACTATTATGACACAAAACCATTGAAATTGGGCTCCCAAAATGGACTCCTACAAATCCTCAAAACCTCTCTTCTTGACTGTCAATGCATAATCCACAATGGCCTATTCTATCATTGCTCCAAGAGGCCTAATCCAAAGACCTACACCTGGGTCTTGACTACCTAGGCTCACCCCTGCACCCCAAAGCCATAATTTAGACTCCTACAGGTTATTTACACCTGTAAACATCATCCCTAAGTGCCTCTTAAACAAGTTCTTCAAAATTGAGCAAAAACTCACATTTTTGCTTGTCAATTAGGCTTGCCACATAGAGATGTCAAGCCACAAATCTTACACCACTTCCTCCAATGAGCCTGAAATTCTTCAATACCTTGAGGACATAGTATTACAGAAATATATCTTCCATCCCACTAGGATTTAGCAGCTCTACAATGTGGGGATGGAAGAAATCCACATTTTTCACCCAAAACCCTGATTTTAAGGGTTTTTAGACCACTCGAGAGTAAAATTAAGATATCTCCCTTAATACTCAATGAAATCTCACCACTCCAATGCCAAAAGAAATATTATTCAATTACCTATCCAACCATTATAGTCTTGGAGCATAAAACAATACGTATAGACCGTACCAAGTATGGGATCAACAATTTCTTCAGAAAAAACATAAAAATCAACAAACTCTTTATTGAAAACTCCTTCCCAACTTTAACAACAGCCTTGCCTCAACCAAGAGAGGCATATTTTAAGCCTTACAACCTCCTCCAATGTCCTCCAACTTAAATTTTAATCATTTGGACGTTGGAAACACAAAAAGACTCTAATTTGTCACTTAAATGCCTAATTAAGGCAATTTAGACAACTTTCACCAACCCGCATACAAAGATACCTCCAAAATATGTGAAAGGAATTCAATCCCACTCAAATGAACAAGGTGACTCCCCTCAGGTGTCTAGTTACATCAAGGCATCCTTATTTCTTAATTTTCCAAGATGCACTAGACTTAGAAAAGGAGGATGGAGACCTTGTTGTACAAAGAAGTTGGTCACCAAGACCAAAATTCAACCAGCAACCTAGAATACCTATTAAAAAGCATGTGATGCACTAGACTTAGAAAAGGAGGATGGAGACCTTGTTGTACAAAGAATTTGGTCACCAAGACCAAAATTCAACCAACCTAGAATACCTATTAAAAAGCATGTGAAATGGTCCTTAGGACCTTATTCCATCACAAAAACAAAACCAAAACATAGCAAGGAATTCTAGGTCCATTAGACCCATGGGTGCTCCTGCACCAAAGTGAAAGGGAAATGTTGGGGAGACATCGAGGAGGATAGTTGACTAGGAGAGAATGCAAAGGTAGATGGCAGGGAAAATCATGCTGGGCACACCCTGCAATGGGTGTTTGTGAATAGATTCTAGGTGGACAAATGCCACCCGCATTACCACAAGATAGAAGGCCTTGTGATGCAAAACCATAACTAGGTGAGGAGGACCCAAGGTGGTCACTAGAGGAAGGTTTCTGATCTAGGAGGGAAGGTAACCAGAGAGCAAAGGAATGAGGAAAACAGGAGAACACAAAACATAGGGCATGGGTGGTTCTAGGAAAAAATGCACCCTGGAGATTCATTGGATTCAAATTGGAGAAGTAATGGGAGCGACATTCCGAAATGCACCAGTAAAGTCTAGAAAGTGAAAGGTTCGTAAAACATTAATCTGGAGAATGAAGGAAAAATGAGTCAACAAAATAGAGAAGTGCTAGAATTTGGTAGAAGAATGACCTCAAGAGATCAGAATTTGAATAGAAGAAGAGCGAATAGGAGGAAATTCTAAGGAAAATGGAAAGGATTGGATGCGGAAGATAGCTCGAGGCCGCAAGGGAGTAAGCTATATTCAATTCCAACATAAGTGATTGAAGAAAGAGTAACCAGACTAATAGATAAAACATTATTCGCCAAATCATGTAGTCTAAGATGCCCTAAAGAGGAGATCAAGGCTTGGTGGAAAAACAATTTCAAGGATCGAGTAAGCATTCATCAACTACCAAACTCCTTCTTCCTCATAGAATGTATAGATCAAAATTTAAAGCAGGAAATTGTATATGGGGAACCTCTTTTTCTGAATGGACATAGTTTTCATTTCCTAAACTGGAAATCAAATTTTGATCACTGGAATTACACAATTAAAAAAACCTTACATGGATTAAATTGGTGGACCTTCCATCGGAATACTAGAATGTGGAGGCTATGGTGAGAATAGGGGATGCCCTAGGGGTGTGTTTAGGAGTAGACAAAGACTTTCTAAATGGAAAAGAAGGTGTGGAAGCCAACATCTTGGTAGAAATAGCAAAGGGATTTGGAATCTACAAAAAAATTGAGATTTTGACAAAGTATGGAAGTTGGCAGTAGGAAATAGAGGTGTGTGAAGGTGCATGCCTGAGGAGATGTCTTTTTAGAGAATCAATCCAAGAAGGTGGTTCAAATAGGGGGATGGAGAAAAATGAAGGTGAGATGGGATTGGGAGAAGTAGGAGACAACACATCCCAAGGAGGCCTAGCCCAATTCCGGGAAGATTCAATCCATAGAGAGTTGTCAAGATAAAAAAAGAGGAAGATTGAATGGGAAACACAAGGTAGAAAGGAGGAATTTCACCCAGTGCAAGCACATTCGAAGGATGTGGTCACACAGGCATAGAAAGACCTTAACACTCTTCTGGGTGAAGCAAAGGAACTACAAAAAGACATTAACACTCAACTTAGAGAGTTGTCCAAATAAATAAACAATGTAGAAATGGAAATGTAGGAGGGAGGTGAGGAAGTGGAGGGGAAGCAAAGTATCAAAAATAGTGAAGAAGAGGAGATCCTAGAGGAGGAAGAAAACAACACACAATCTAAGGAAGAAGAGAGTGATCAATACACAAAGGTAGAAGAAGAAGAACTAGAGGAGGCAGAGGAGGGAGAGCTGATTGAGGAAAGGATGCTTGAAAAATCCCAATCAAAAATTAAAAAACCAAACATAAAGAGGAAAATCAAAAGGGGTTGAAGAATGAATAGAGCTAAGTTGGTAATTGTAGGCAATATAGTAGGGAAAAAGAAACTGATAACTAGGAAGGATGTCCTCCTTCCCAGGAACAAATGAGGATCATCACATGGAATGTCAGGGGCATCAATGCCCTTGACAAATGGCGCATGGTCAAGCGCCAAATTGACCAATCAAAGGATGTCATAATTCCAATTTAGGAATCTAAATGGAGTAAAGAAGAAAGTGAGAAAAGGATGAGAAATTGGAGGCAATGGAAAGTACAATTCAGGGAGGCTGTGGGAGCGTCTGGAGGTTTGAGAGTAATATGGAATCCTCTATAAATAGAAGGTAAAGTGGAAAAAGAAGATGACAATTGGAAGCTATTAAGAATCAAGGGATTGATGAGAAATGAGTACTTCTTTATCATCAATGTATATGGTCCAATTGCCACGATGGAAAAAAGTAAAGTGTGGAATAAAGTTTCAAGTGAACTAGAAAATCACAGGAATCAGAGAGAAATAGTAACAAGGGATTATAATGCTACCCGGAATAATGAAGAGAAGCAAGGGGGTCTAGGAATGATCACTGCCATACAATGTGATTTTCAAGAATTTGTAGACAATAATCAACTAGCAGACTTACAAACCAAAAATGGGATTTACACATGGTCAAATAGAAGGGATTCGCCAACATAGCTGAAAGGTTGGATAGATTTTTGCTTTGGGGGGATCGGGGAGAGTCAACAGCCACGTAGGAGTCCCAAATACTACCCTTCATAGGATCAAACCATTTTTTGGTATTGCTTTCCTTTGGTCAGGAAGACCCCCCAAAGGGAAGCCCATTCAAGTTTGAAAATATGTGGTTGAGGGATGATCAATTACCAAAGCTAATAGATAGATGGTGGAATGAGATCAAGTTTGGAGACAAATCAGAGCTATACAATATTAAAAAGAAGTTGGGATTCATCAAAACTAACTTAAAGAATGGAACAAGTCTCATTTCAAAAACATATTCCATGAGAAAGAAAGAGTAGAGCAAGAAATCAAAGCCCTGAATGAACACATAATAGAAAAAGGAATGGATGTAGTTGATTTTGAGAATGAAAGATGCCTGAAAGATGAACTCGTAGAATTACTAAAGAGGGAGGAATGATTCTAGCACCAGAAATAAAGAGAAACTTGATTGAAGGAAGGAGATAGGAATACCAAATACTTTCACAAATAAAAAATTGCTAATCGGTGTAGGAACAAGATAATAAAAATCAAGAAAGAAAATGGGGAAGTAACTCACTCTACAAAGGAAGTGAATAAGAAGGCTGTAATATTTTTTGAAGCTATCTTAAACAAGGAGAACAAGAGAATAGAACAACAAGGGAAAGGTTGTTGAGCTCAATCCCATCAATTATAAATGAAGAGTAGAATAGATGGATGTATCAAAAAATCTCTATGGAAGAAATCAAAGAAGCAGTTTTCCAGATGAATCCAGACAAGGCTCCGGGGCTAGATGGCTTCCTGGCTGGTTTCTTCCAAATTTTTTGGGATGTAGTAGGTGGTGATCTAGTAGCTATAGTGGAAGAATCAAGAAGAATGGTAATGTTGGGGGCAATAAATCATACATTTTTGGCCCTAATTCCCAAGAAAAAAGACCCGCAAATGATGAGTGGTTTTAGACCAATTACATTATGAAATACGGTGTATAAAGTGGTTACCAAAATCATAGCAAATAGACTCAAGGGATTACTAA